>NKZI01002098.1:0-21642 GCA_002370645.1 Metschnikowia sp. 00-154.1 | reverse complement strand
AGCGAGTTCTTCCGTAGGCTCAAGTGATGGGGTGGACTGGACCCAAGTCATAGTTAATAAACGTAAGTCTGAAAACTAACAAAATCCTTAGTAAACATCAGTACATCTATATTAATTAATATTGGTGCGTCTGGTGTCGGGAGACATCTTGGTATATTCTTCCTCAGTTGATATATCTATTTTTTGGTGGTGTTATGAAATAGTGATACCAGAAACTTTTATATTGAGGTGACCCTTTACATAACCAAAGTCACATGAGTGCCTCCGGTGCTAGAGAGACAAAAAAATGACCTATTTCACAACAATATCCACAATGGTTTATATGCAGGACTCCTGTATCACACACCTTTAGTATTCGGTAATAATTCCATAAAAAAATATATATAGACTTATCCGGCATGGGAATATAGATGACTACGTTTCAGGATACTTATAGGTGTGCTGGCTATGGTGGCTTTGGTCTCTACCCTTCTCTCTAATTCTCTTCATATGTACTTCGCAGCTATTTAAAGCTTCAACTTCTCCAAGATGGCGATGGTGGTCTCGTAGCCCTCAATCTCGGCTTTGAAGTTCTCTGCACGCTTGTAGGCGGCCTCCTTGGCCTCGGCCTTGGTCTTGTCGGTGAACTTGCTCATGGACTCGCTCAATTTCTTGGCCAAGTCCTGTACGTTGCCCAACTTCTTGTTAACCTTGCTGATCTCCGAGTCGATGTCGATCTTGCCCTTAACCATCACGTGCACGTTGGTGCTGGCACTAACTCCGTTCAATGCACATCCGCTTGGCACGGCTTGGTTCTCCTCCAAAACCTCGATGTTGTCCACACCTTTGATGAGTGACACAATCGACTCCTTTTGGTTGCGGCAGATCTCTCTGACCTCGTTATCGCTGGTCTCCACGAAAACCTGGCCCTGCTTCAAGATGTTGTATTGCGACAACAACGAACGGGCACCCTTGGTGATGTTCAACACCAATTCGTATGCCTCCAACGACTTGTGGTCCTTAAAGTCTTGGGCAAACTCTGGGAATGGTGCAACAGTAATGGAAGGAATGTTTTCTCCAGCTCTTCTAGGCAATCTCTGCCACATTTCCTCCGAAACGAACGGCATGAATGGGTGGATCATTCTCAATGCTGCATCGATACATGTATAAAGCGTGTCCTGAGCGGACTTCTTCTGCTCTGGGGTTCCCTCCTGGATCAAGGCCTTGGAGTTTTCAATGTACACATCACACAAGTCGTACCAGAAGTTGTAGACGGCAGATGTGGCCTCGGAGAACTCTCTCTTGTCCAAATGATCGCCCACATTCTTGGAGGCTTCCTGTAACTTGTGCAAGATCCATTTCTCCACCAAACTCTCATGGCCAGACTTGGCTGAGGTCTCTGGGGGAACGTAATCGGCACCCAAACGGCCCAAGACAAACTTGGTGGCCTGGTAGATCTTGTTGCAGAACTTTCTGTAGCCCTCCACTCTCAAGATATCGAGGTTGATGTCTCTACCTCCGGTGGTGTATGCACACAAGGCAAATCTGAGCGCATCAGTTCCACACTCGGGAATACCATCTGGGTAAGACTGTTTCTGGCCAGCAGCGGCCTTCTCCATCTCCTTGGGGTCCAAGTTACCCACCTTCAACTTGTCGTGCAAGGCTTGCAAGGAAACACCGGAGATCACATCCAATGGGTCAATCACGTTACCCAAAGACTTAGACATTTTCCGTCCCTGTGCGTCTCTGACCAACGAGTGGCAGAACACCTCCTTGAAAGGCACTTTTCCGGTCAATTTCACAGTCATGAGGATCATTCTTGACACCCAGAAAAACAAGATATCCCAGCCGGTCTCCAACATGGACACAGGAGCAAAGAGCTTCAAGTCGTTGGTGGTGTTGGGCCATCCCAAAGTGGAGATAGCCCATAATCCGGAGGAGAACCATGTGTCCAACACATCCTCATCCTGCTCCAAGGTGAACTTAACACCGGAGAACCTGGCCGTGGCCTTTTCCAAGGCCTCTTCGTAGGTTCTTCCGGCCACCCAGTAGTTATTGTCCAAACGGTCGTTTTCCTGGCCTTTGACGGCAACAAAGTACACAGGAACACGGTGACCCCACCACAATTGTCTGGAAATACACCAGTCCTGGATGTTTTCCATCCAGTGGAAGTACTCCTTCTCAGAGGTCTTTGGAGCAATGGAAACCTCCCCGTTTTTGACCACCTTTATAGCTTCCTTAGCCATTTCTTCCTGGCGAACCCACCATTGAGGCTTCAACAAAGGTTCGATGACGTCACCAGATCTAGAACACAATGGGATGGTCATCTCGTTGTCCTTTTGGTCCACGAACAAACCCAATTCCTTCAATTTGGAAATAACCTTGGATCTGGCATCGAAACGCTTGGTGCCCTCCCACTCGGGGCCACAGTTCTCGTTCAAAAGACCATCATCGGTCAAGATGTTGATGAACTCCAAGTTGTGTCTTTTACCGGTGTTGTAATCATTCTGGTCGTGTGCAGGAGTGATTTTCACTGCACCAGTACCGAATTCCATGTCCACGGCTTCAGAATCCGTCACAATAGGAATTTTACGGTCCAAAAATGGGTGCTTGACAAATTTACCATGCAAGTGCTTGTAGCGAGGGTCTTCAGGGTGCACGGCCACACCAGTGTCACCAAATAAGGTTTCAGGTCTGGTAGTGGCCACGGTGATCTTTTCATCTGACCCTTCCACTTGGTACGAGTAAGAGGTCAAAACACCAAACTCGATTTTTTCGTCGTAGCTAGGAACAGACAAGAGGGTCTTTCCAGGAATGTCCTTATTGTCGACCTCCAAGTTAGAGATGGCAGTGTTCAATTTGGTGGACCAGTTGATCAAACGAGAAGCACGGTAGATGGTACCATCCTCGTGTAATCTCACAAAGGCCTCTGTGACTGCTGCAGATAAGTCAGGGTTCAAGGTGAAAGCCTCTCTGGACCAATCAAAAGAAGCACCCAAACGCTTAACTTGGTTCTTAATACGGGTATGGTACTCCTCTTTCCATTCCCAGACTTTCTCCACGAACTTCTCTCTTCCATAGTCGTGTCTAGTCTTTTGTTCGGTCTTCCAAACTTGTTTCTCCACCACAGACTGGGTGGAAATACCTGCATGGTCAAAACCTGGCAAGTACAAAGTAGTCTTTCCCTTCATACGGTTGTAGCGGATCAAAGAGTCCTGGATAGCGAAGGTCAATGCGTGTCCAATATGCAAGGCACCCGTGACATTAGGGGGAGGGGCCGTGATGGTGAAAACACCGGCGGAGTTGAGTTTGCCATCCTCCAATTTAGGCTCAAAGAACTTCTGTTGCTCCCACCAGGCGTACCACGAACTTTCAACGTTCTTGGGGTTATAAGCCTTGAATGCAGGATCGTCCAAAGAAGCCAAGACCTTTTTCTGGCCTGGCGTGGTGGTATCGGTCCATTCGGGCACTGGCTCCACGGGTTTCTTCTCCTTCTTTGGTTTTTTCTCCGTAGCCTTTTTGCTGGAGTCTTCCTCCTGCTTCTTCTTCTTGGCTAAGAACTTGGCCATTTTCTCGGCCTTTTTCTTCTCCTTTTCGAGCTCCTTGGCACTCTTGACTTTCTCGCCTCCTTCTGCAGGTGCAGGAGCAGCTACCGCTTCTTTTTCAGACATGCTAAGATATCGGCGTGGGGTTCGGGGGACTGCAAGAAAGAGTCTTTTAAAGACCATGCAGTGGAGTGGAGTGAGAAGTTTTTCTTGACCCGCACTCGCTCCTGCAGACACCCCCATTGACTCATTGAGAAGACCCTACACTGTAAAATATGGTACTTAATTTGGAATTGAAAAATCTAGAAAATTCCGCCTCTAGTCCAGATTAAACTGGTTTTGGACTGAAATAGTATTAGTAATTTTATTACCAGTGTACTAGTGCAGTGGTATATTACAGTACAGTGAGTAGTACAGTGAAGAGACAGTGAAGAGTACAGTGAAGAGACAGTGAAGAGTACAGTGAAGAGACAGTGAAGAGTACAGTGTATTATGGTGTAAATTGTGGTGTCTAGTATGGTAGAATTAAGTAGCAGTATGTAGTAGCACTGGTACTAATACTCACACTAATACCCATACTGTTGAGCTTTACTGTACACTCTGTCGAAGCGTGGAACAGTTATGTCATTGCTCGCTAATAACTCTAAGAGTTTTGGTACAGTTGTAGTCATCGCTGAGGCTTTGAACGTGTTAGGTGGGTTACAGTATTGTAGTAGAAGGTCCATAGTATTGTGAATATTCGGGATACCCCTCAACCAAGAGCGGGATCCCCTCTATATATATACCCTTTCCTTACATTCCTTCTTCTCACACCGGACTTGTATATATACATTGTCCTAGAATCAAACCTGACAGGTAATATCTCACCTGCATACAAACGTTAGCACATCTTGCATGTTCAACACATACCAATATTAAAAGAGAATATAAATAAATTGAAAATTAAAAAATAAATAGAACTTAAATTTGTTCGAAAAGAATTTGAATGAATCAAATTAATACTTTATCAGATTTACTAAATCAAAAAAAGACCAAAATCTACTGTTGAGTATAATGTGCAGGAGATTTTATATTTCTATAATGTGATGAATTACCTAAATTGTAATAATAAGATCAATTTCATATATTTCAAAACCACAAACAGAGTCAACACCAATACAGAAGAAGACATAATACCCATACCAACACTCATACTATCATTCATACCAACACTCATACTAATACTAGTAATAGTGTTGAGAGTTGTAATATACACTCCCATAAGCTGGAACAGTTATCAAGTTGTTTTCAACAACTCCTTTAATTGTGGAACTTCAGTCATCATCTCTGTTGCTTGTATTCTTATCTGTATCTGAATATACTTCGAGATCCTTGTATCTTAACACCACTTTTTCGATAATCCCTTATAAGAATATTCGCATCCATTCTTATATGCTCCATCTCTCTCCGTCATCAAACTCTTACCGACATTGTCTTCTCCTAAGACAATGACCAGAATTAGACGAACGTTAGACGAGAGCCCAGAGAGGCTTGGCTCCTGCTTCGCCTCTCTTCAACAATACCCACCCTTGTTTCATCTGTATGCAGTCACATGAACATGCAATACCCACAGGTGTACTGATCCCTCAAGTTCAACAAATAGCACCGGTAGTAGTAGTATCAGTATAGTAAGTAGTGCTAGTATCAACACTCACATTAACACTTATACTAACGCTAGTAGTAATGGTAAGCGGTAGTAGGTACTAACAATGCTATTAGCACCGGTACTAGTAATAGTGAGTAGTAGTAGTAATAGTTGTTGAACTTCACAATTCTTCGGTCCATAAATTGGAGCGGTTGTGTCATTGGGAACCAATAACATCATATAGTTGTGGAACTCAAGTATTCATCTCAGTCATTTCTATTCTTATCTGTATCTATACTATACAGTGTTTTTCAAAACCATTCAAACCAGCGCAACAAAACGATTCAAACCAATAATTTAAAAAGTTTCGTACCCCTTCGCACAGTCTTTCAAACCGAATGGCATAATGTTTCACACCAACATTCATTAGAATTCAATATTCTGAAATCTTAAATCTGGACGATTGCTTCATCTGTACTATATTTGGGAGTCTTGCAGTACCAATTAAGGGTCAAAATGGACGGAACTGGACTGGGTTCCTTGTTATCCTGTATATAACAACTGGTTAAGGGTGTACGAAACTTTTTGATTTATTTATTTGTTTAATTTTGCTAGTGTAGGTTGAATCATTCTGTCTTCTTGGTTCGAAACATTTTGTCGCGCTGGTTTGAATAGTTTTGAAAAACACTGTACTAAGAATCTCTTGAACGCACTGTCCTCAGACTGACCTGGCTCTAAGATTCATAGTCCTTGTTAATTTCCACCCAACCCCTTTTCTGCGGGGCGTCGACCACCATTAGACTATTTCTGCATAATATGAATTATTCACTGTTTCATCTGTCCTGCTTACATGCAGTCACATGGAACATGCAGTACATTAGAGATGTAGTGATTCCTCATGTTTCAACAATAGTGAGTAGTAGTAGTAGTAATAATAGTAAGTAGTATCAATGTTAACAATAGTAAGTAGTATATTGGATATACGAAAGACCAAGTCTATACCCTGATCATATACCTATTTGGCTCTAAAGTGAGGGCGCGGGCTCCTAACCAGGAGTTAAGCTATAGCTATAGGGTACTAGATCAAAGCCATAGTGCCGTAGTGTATATTGGTATAATGTTGAATAATTGTGAATTGATTATACAGATGAGAAAAAAGACTTGGATATCTTACCATGAATTATAACTCCATATACATATTTCATTACCATGTTCTCATTACCATGTTTTCTAGACTATGTTCGCAGTATTCACAGAATTCTCATTATTGTTGCAAAATGCGCACTTTTACACTCAACGGAACACTTATCTCACACCCTTCCATGATAGAAATAAGGTACCGTATATTTATTATATTTATTATATTTATTATGAATCTGTATAATATAGTATAGTGCAGTATATGTTAGATTCTGGTTACGTCCATTACTCTGTTTTATATGTTTTGTATGTTTATTCACCGATGTTTTCTCATAGAGAAACCATTGCAACTTATATAGACTAGTCCGGCATAGAGGAATGGTGGTCATATCGAGGGCCGAAGACCGCTCATCATCTGATAGATCAGTGTAGGCCTTCAACATCCACATGGGCAGTACACTACCCATAGTGGGTCTAATAGTATAGTATAGTACAGTATGGTAGATTCTTGTTACGTCAGGTACTTTGTTTACTATGCTAATTCGCAGATGATTCCTCCAGAGGAGAAATCTGAGCTGCAAATATAACTTTTAAAAAGAAATGGTGGCTGTGGCACAAGTCCTTAGCTATCATTATTCTAAATCACCTCAGGCCATCTTGCTCCCGTGCAATGAAGGCTGAGTTATAAAAGCCGAGTATAAAGGCCTTTTATGATGGCCATTGTAAGTATCTGGCGTAGAGGCTTCATAATACATCAATATGTAAAGCACTACCTATGATGGATCTGACAAGACCCATATAAATTTTTAAAGATTACCCTAGACTACAATTTATATGTATTAAACAAAATGGCAGAGTTGATCACAAAGACTGAGAAATTGACCAATTAGCCAGTAAATACTTCATCAAGATATCAGTGTGAAACAATAAATAGGAATGAACCTTGATAGATTATGAACATTACCATGTTTCACTCATTGTGTTGAGCGTTAGAGATAACGCTGTCATAGTCAGCAACAGTCACTTTGTTGTTTGCTATTAACTCCCAGAGATATGGAGCAGTAGTAGTCATCGTTGTTTCTTTAGAAGTGTTAAGATGTGTTACTGATCTATACTAGAAGGTCCGTAGTATTCTGGTAAATGATGATACCGCTCAACCAAGAGCGAACTCTCCTCTATATATACATTTCCATCTTGGAGTCCTTCTTCCTGCACCGGACTTGTTAATACATTGTCTCTGAGACAAACCTGACTCCTTCTGACCACAAGATCCTCTTGTAATGCTGGACTTCATTCATACTCCCGTACTGCATGTAACATCTTGCCTGCACACACGAGTTCGCTTGCATATTCAACACATTGTTCCATGAAAAGCCCCAAAGATTTCATTTTTTATTATCTAGACTTGACTTCACGTGCTTAATATAAAATATGGTATTAGATACACCATAGGCAGTACCCAACCTATTAAGGTATTTTTAGTCTAGACTGTCTTATCCTAACAATGGACATTTCAAGAGCCTGCTGCTCAACATTGCATTGCACTATGTTGGGACGGCGTTCATCGCTATTGCTCTCGTGCTAAGTCGCACGCTCTCTCCTCTAAAAGTATTGAAACACCTCAGATTCCTCCGTCGAAGAAATCATCAGCGAATGAACATAGTAACCAGAGTATCTGACGTAAACCGGAGTATAACTGTCAACGAGTACCTAACATGTACGAAGGCGATGTACTTCGTAGAGGCGTTGGATGCGTTTAAGTGATGCACTATGTGCAGGTCACTATTGACCCACCTCGCACCTCGCACCTCGTCTAAGACTTCGGTCTTGTAAGGTACAACTTACATATCCCTGTATATCAATATATATACTAAAACATAAGTTGAAAATAACATATGGTGTGTAAAAATAATTAGTAGATATACTTCATTTAATTTATTTTTAGATCCACCATAGACAGGACCCTACCTATAGATGTATTATGAACCCTACTCTGTCCGATCGTAATAATGGCCATTACAAACGCCTTGTCAATATTCTAGAACAGTCCTTACTATTGTTTTACAGGAGAGTTTTTTTTCCAATGCTACGTTTTCTCTCAAAGTTAAATAAGCCGTTCCGGTTTCTCTACTCGAGGAACCATTAACGAACATAGTTTTAGTTAGGCATAAATGTATTAAAGAACATAGCATTTATAATTTTTTTTTTTTCATGTTTTGATTTATAAGATTTGATTTTGGTTATTAGAATGTCAGTTAAGTCATTAAGTTGAGTAAAAAAATATTTGTATTTTTATATGAATTCCTTGTAATTGATTATAAATAAAAATAAACTTTTTGTTAGATTCTGGTTTACGTCCAGTACTCTGTTCTAGTGTGTTTTGTATGTTTATTCGTCGATGATTCCTCAAGGAGGAACCATCGCACCTTATATAGACTGGTCCGGCATAGAGGAATAGAGGTCGTATTGAGGGCCGAAGGCCGCTCAACATCTGATCGACCAGTGCAGGGTTTCAGCATCCACATGGGTAGTACACTACCCATGGTGGGTCTAACACTTTTGGTCAATATAAATCAATATGCATAATTTAATTGATAAATTTTATCTTTTGTTTATTTTTTATGAAATACACCACTTACCTTTTTTAAGGCTTCATAAAAACATATGTGTTAGATTCTTGTGAAACGTTCATATACTAAGTTACTTTTGTTGGTTGATGATTCCACAAAACGAGGAGGGGAATCGAGCTACTTAACCAGTTGACAGGGGGATCACCTAGTCAACCAGTTTTCCCATAATCAGACCTAGAAAACTGTTCACATTCCATCCTGGTACCTCGGATTTATCACATTCCACCCTGGTTTTTCGAGTTGATCACATTCCACCCTGGTACTTTGTACCATGGTGACTGAGGGGGTGGTATTCTGGAATGACCATTGTCAGATCAGACGGAGTAGGCTTCATAATATCTCTATGGGTAGTTCCCTGCTCATCGCAGATCTAACAATATGTAATAAATAGGACTATTTCTTCTATTTTAATGATATAAAATTGAAGATATTAATAATATATTTGAACGTTTTAACAGTACCAATGCAACACCAATATTTATTTTGATAAAATCAAGATGGGCATTAGATATTATATTTTTTTTTTTTGCTACATCGATGAATGTATTTAATAACAAAACTCTTGTCATGTTAGATTCTTGAATACGTCTAATACTTGGAGTTATATTCATTCGTTGATGGATTCCCAATAAGTGGGACTCCAGGTGATTATATAGCGAACCGGTGAATACCGGAGAAGTGAAGCAAGGCGGGTAAACGACATGTCACGAGTTAAGATGAATGGATGAGTCCAAGTCACTTGTTATGGTGCCTTGGATGAGTAATTGGCATTCGTAGGCTTGAAGATACCTCTATGGGTAGTGTGTCTACCCATGGTAGGTCTAACATGTCACTTTTGAAATTATTATAAATAAAATTATGCCCGGTTTCGCTTTAAGAGATATTTGATGAACTGGATCAAAATACACTTGAGTTTTACAAAGTGATATCACAAATCTAGAAGACCCATTTGTTATCTTTAATATATTTATGATTAGCTTCAATAATTTTCATTATTGTTCAGACTATTTATTAAAATATAAAAAGATTATGGGTATCTGAAATGATGCTTAATGCACAGTCGGTAATTTGTTAACTTTATTATTTGTTTCTATAATGGATTTGCTCTTTTACATTTATTTTTGAGGGTTAAATCAGATGTAATATATGGTGTATAAATATGGTGTGTTAGATTCTTGTTGTAACGTTTGTACTAAGTTATCTGTATTCGTTGATGATCCCTCCTATGGAGGAATCTGAGTGGCATATATACTAGTTCTTAGAGGGAGCCGCGCTGTATAGGTGGCTGGTCGGTGGCTGGTAGATATCTACAGAGAGGCTCTAACATTCCTCAATAGGTAGGCGGCTACCTATGACGGATCTGACATGGTGTATAAATATAGTGTATAAATAAAGTGAGTAAATATAGTGAGTAAATATAGTGAGTAAATATAGTGTATAAATATAGTGAGTAAATATGGTGTATAAATATGGTGAGTAAATATGGTGAGTAAATATGGTGAGTAAATATTGTTAGTGTGGAAATTGAGTATGGTGTGGTGAGGACTGAAGTCTCTGCAGTAGAGCGGAACGGAACGCACTTATTCCGAAGCGGAACATTGCATTATTCTGTGGCGACCATCATTCTGCAAATGTGCGGGAATTGAAGGATGTGATTGGCTAAGATTCAGAACCCTGCATGTATCTAATAATTAGCGCACTATGTACAGGTCGGTGAGTTTCTTGGCATTCGTAATCTTGATTAAATCAGACACTAAAAATAGCTCCCCGATCAAACATCAATAGTGGAAAATATCCCCGTAACTACCATTGAAATTTATGGACATTGTAGATATATTGTCCTGGTGTACTGGTGTGTTTTATTTATTATGTACAATATTCTTTCCCCGGAGGTACGGGGGCATTTTAAAATAGAGAAAAAAAAAAAACAAAACAAGTGAACAGTCTGCGTAATCAAGAGATCTAATCTTTAGAGATTCCTGGATCGTTGAAACATTGATTGTGGATCTCGGTTTTGAGCCCATTTTGAGAAGTACTGCAGGTAAGAAGCAGGCTGTGTTCGTATTACGAATTGCTGCGCGCAAAAAATCAGGGCTCCGAACTGGACCATAACAGATCTCCCGAATACGAACAGCCGTTAAATAAGTATGTGTATTTTGTGTTCGGTGGTTATGAAGCGGGCGGAGCCAAGAGAGAACCAGAATTAAAAAATAAAAAAAAAAGCGGAATATACACATGGAACAACCAAAGTAACTACAAACAGATCAAGACTAAGGCTACAGAAATATACAGAACTACTCTGAAACAGTATGAAACATGAAACACAATTGAAACAACATTGAAATACTAGTAAAACCCACAAAAGAAAAACACCCGTAAATCTCTTTTTACCCCGTATCTACTACATTGGGTAAAGCCGGAGGGATCGATGGAGGGTGCGCTATAGGCAGGATCGTGCAGGCTGAGCGCGCGGCTTCTCCAAAATCTCTATACTACTTAAACCCCCATTGTTCTATTGTTCTGCAAGGAAACCAAACCAAAGTCAGATCCGCTTTTGTGCAGTCACATCTTGACTACTCTTTGCAGCATATTCAAGTATGTTGAGAAATGAGATTTAGGACTAGTTGAGAAAAGAAGATGGAGAGGGCTGGAGTGTTTAAGAGATGTTTTTTACAGCAAGATTTGAGCAAGATTTCGAGCAGTGCGAAGATGTCAAAATAATCAGCATAGTTCGGAAGAGATGAAAGAGATGGAACACACTTGAAACACCTCAAACAGATGGAACAGTTGAATCAGTTTGTTGTGATTTGAAGTGGTTGGAGACTGCTACTCGCAATCTTGAAACATCCTTAAAACACTTACGAACACTCTGGAAACCCATATGACTTATTTTTCGGCATTTCCAGCAGCTAGAGTTATTTTGAAGTGCTTATGAAACAGTTTAAACACTCTGATGAAACCTGAAACACCCATGAAATATCCATGAATCAATTTTAACTAGCCTATTCAACAACTCTATTGAAGATGTTACTAATCGCAGTTATAACCAATTTGGGACCCAACAATAGACCAGTCTTTAGAAGTATTTATAGAGTATCACTGATAGAGGCATTTTGAAGCATCGCAGTCAATATGAGTCTGGTCGTTTCCATTCCGGCATGGTCCCCGACGTCGTGGTACCCCACCACCACGCCCACATCGCTCAAAACCGTGGCCACTACAGTTGGCCCAGCGTTGATGTCCAAGATTAACTCTGCATATATGGTCTTAGAAACAGTCACATATATTGGAGATGCCGTTGATCCATCTCAGGCCATCCGGGGAGCCCAGGCATCGTTAGCCATTCTCAGTGCTCAAAACGAGTTGGCTACTGCCACGGCCTCTTCAGCCAAAGCAGAGGCCACCCAGGCCATCATACAGGCTATGTACAATTTACAGCAATTAGCCGACGATGAGAATGTGTACGGGTTCCGGCTCAGTCGGCCCGGAAATATCATTTACTTGGTGGTTTTCGCCATAATCACTCTTTTCAACATTGCCATGCTTTACCGGTCCCGCTACCACTGGTATAACATCACGTTTATCTGTGGATATGCGCTTGAGTTCATTGGGTTTTTGGGTCGTGTTTTGGCGTTTGGTGATAATACCAATATGAACTACTTCATCATGCAGTACACCACGTTGACAATTTCGCCCGCTTTCATCATGGGAGGTATCTATTTTATCTTTGCGCAGAATGTTACGGTGTATGGCCGCGAGTACTCGGTGTTGAAGCCCATGTGGTACTCGTACTTTTTCCTCGCATCCGACATTGGATCTTTGGTGGTCCAGGGAATTGGAGGAGGAATGGCCTCTATGGCCAACCGAAACCACACGGACCCTTCTCCGGGCACGTGGACCATGTTTGGGGGTATTCTCTTCCAAGTGGTGGCCATGTCGATTTTCCTTTTGTTTTGGTTCGAGTACACCCTCCGGATCTACTTTAAACACGCCAAGGATGTTCCTGGAGACTCTCCTTACAAGCACAGAACGCCATGGAACTACTTGAAAATGATGCTCAACTTCAAGTCTGCTCAGGAATATAGGGAGCGCGAGTTGGAGGTGTTTTATGACCGTCGCTATGGATCTATCCGGGAAAGGCCTTTGGTCAAGTGGTATCCGCTTGTGATCACCATTTCCGTGGTGGTCATCTATATCCGGTGTATCTATAGAGTGGTGGAGTTAAAACAGGGCTTCAGTGGGTACTTAGTGACGCACGAGGTGTTCCTCTTGGTGTTGGATGCGGCCATGATTGCTATTGTGGGTATTGTGTTTATTCTTTTCCACCCAATGTTTGTTTTCGGCAAGGAAAACGTGTTGAAGTTGGCCAACGTGAGAAAGGGAGTTGCAGAGACCTCAGATGAAAAGGAGAGCTTTTCGGAGTGATCAGGTAGATTAAGGGTTCGGAAAAATGAGGATCGGGGAAGGTCAGAGACCAAAGCAGATACAATCAGAGAAGACTTGAGGACTCATTTCGTGTTTGAACAAGAAATTCTTTGAATACTCTAAATACTTTTTGACTCAAATCTCTGACTGACACTGAGTCTGTTGGTTTGTGTTTCAGAGTGGCGGAATGCGTTTTTGCCATCGACGAACGACTTATACCTGGGTTAACTCTGGTACCGCATACATCGTTCTTCGGCATCAGATGTCGAGTGCACTGATTAATTTATTATGTATCTAGTTTAAATCTAGTATGTATTGAGAGCCTGTCCATGTAAAATGCACCTATAAATATGAATATAGATAGATAGATATACAACTACAATTGGAAAGAGCACTTAAGTAGAGTGTAGTAAGTAGAGTGTAGTAAGTAGAGTGTAGTGAGTAGAGTGTAGTAAGTAGAGTGTAGTAAGTAGAGTGTAGTAAGTAACACTAATAATAGTAGTTTTGACTCCAGTAGTACTAATAGTACTAGAGTGACTGTAATCCTAATAGCCTAATAGTAGTAGTAACAAAGTTAGGACTGGTCGGTCAGATACATAAAATGGATTAGGTCCAACATTAAGGTATTTGGATAGTAAGTAGAGTGTAATATGCAGAGTGCAGTGAACATCCTTAATCAATGGTACAAGGTCCACATCAGTTTTTGTTGAATACATAGATAGATTGACAGTGTGAGATCCACCATAGGCAGTACCCTACCTATTGAGGTATTTTTAGTCTAGACTGTCTTATCCTAACAATGGACATTTCAAGAGCCTGCTGCTCAACATTGCATTGCACTATGTTGGGACGGCGTTCATCGCTATTGTTAACGTGCTAAGTGCCACGCCCTCTTCTCTAAAAGTATTCAAGTACCTCAGATTCCTCGCTCTGAGGAACCATCAACGAAAATAGAAATTTTTGTACTTAACGTTCAACAAGAATCTAACAGACAAACAGAAGTAGATATAAGCATATAGGAGTATGAAGAAGCATACAAAGAGAGACAGAGAAGTAGAAATAGAAGTAGGAGTGTATATAGGGGTAGATAGAAGTAGAAGTAGGAGTGTATATAGGGGTGGATAGAAGTAGAAGTAGAAATAGAAGTAGAAGTGTATATAGAGGTAGATAGAAGTAGAAATAGAAGTAGAAGTAGGAGTGTATATAGGGGTGGATAAAAGTAAAAGTAGAAATAGAAGTAGAAGTAGGAGTTGTTAATTATCAGACTTGATATCAATACTTGATACTTGGGTTCAGCACACTCTGTCACTTAACCCTACAGGAGAATTCATCTCTCCATCGGTCGCTGAAAATCTTTTTTCCACGCGGCTCGGCGACCCGTTGGTCGTCCTTCATGTCATCGCTAGCCGCTCCATGCGTGTGACTGTTCTTCCTAATCTCCACTCACGCGTCAACACTCCCCTGAAGCCTGCACTACATTGCTAGGCTTCTCAAGCGTGACCTTCCGTGTGAGCGAGCGTACGAGGTAACTCATCCGCTTTTCTAGTGTTCTCACCTTATATTATTCATCGAACCGTAGGAATGGGAGATGTGTCCAGAACAAGTTCTTTTGAAGTGCTTTTGTAAGGATGTCTGCAACGTTTTCCTGGGTGGGGACGTACTTTACCACGACATGTCCTAATTTCACTCTTTGGCCGGTGTGTCTCTCCTTGAGCTCAATATGTTTGCTCATGGCCTGAGACTCCCCTGTACCGTTCACGCTGAGGACGACGCCATTGTTGTCTCCGAATATAACGGGTTGTTGTGTCTTTACACCGAGTTCCCCTAGGAGTGTTTTCAACCATAATGTCTCACGCACCGTGTCGCTTAGTGCCACCCATTCGGCTCCGTGCGTGCTTGTCACTATCAACTTTTGGTTCTTTGACTTCCAGATGAGCGGTGTGCCGTCGACGTAAATGATGTATCCGCTCCTAGACTTCCAGTCTTTCTCATTGCCGAATGACGCGTCACTGAATGCGTATACCTTGCAAGGCTCCTTTTTCGTTGAGGCCTCGTTCATGGTTATACCTGCACTTTCGCGATCACGAAGGTAGGCAAGAAGTTTCTTCAAATGCTTGAGGTCTCGCTGAGTGACCTCACTCGTATGCGATGCCAATTTGCTGACACTATAGGCGATGTTTGGCATAGTAAGAGTTGCTAACCAACTGAATGATCCGAGTAGCTCTTGATACAATCGTATCTCAGAAGCTTCTAGCTTCTCGTCGGTCTCGTCGCGTGTGTAGTCTGCGAGTAGAACTTTCATCGATTCCTTGGGTACTAGATGACTGTATCTTTTCAACAACTCATCTCTATACTTGCTTTGGTGGATCATGTATCCGCCTTCGGTCTTCGTGAATTCCATTCCACAGAATTCCTTTACCTCCCCGAGGTCTTTAGTCTTCACTTTCCACACCTCGTTGAGTTGTCTGAGTACTTCAAGGTAGTCGGCTTGTGTCTCCACAGCAACTAGAATGTCATCCACGTAGAGTGCGATTCCTATTTCTCGGCCACCCGCAGTTTTCTTTGTGAACAATGTTGGTACATCGTGCTCTCGAATCCCATCTTCTGAAATATGTTCACAATGTGATCGTACCAGGCTTTTGCGGCGTTTCGCAATCCATATAGTGTTTTCGTGCATTTCCACATGCGGCTGGAATCGATGCCGGGAACGTTCTTTGGAGGACGCAGGTACACTGGTTCTGCTAGTGTCAGGTGGAGATAAGCGGAACTCACGTCCATTTGCCATAATGTTAGCCCTTTGGCTATGGCTTGCTGTGCGAATATCCGGATACATTCCACGGGAACCACTGGTGAGTAAGTTTTCGAACAATCGAGCATTTGGCTGAAGCCTTGCGCTACCAACCTGGCCTTAATAGGGCCGTTTGCCTTTTTTTCCAGTTCATCTTCTGTGTACACGAATCGTGTTCCGATAGACTTCTCGCCGGGTGGTATGTCATCGGGATTGATTTCTTCGTAGACCTTCATCGTGTCTAATTTGTCTTTTTCCGCCATCTCTGTGTTGGCTACCGCGTCTCATCCGTATTTGGCGATAAGATGGAGTTTTTCGGCGTCTCCGACCCGAGCTAGGTTATGGAGTAAAGTGTTCCTACCACCTCCCCCGGACTTTTCAACATGATTGATGGGAAGTCCTGCCTTTTGGAGCGCGAATACGTATGCAATGAGCGAACGTACTCCATGTTCCTGAGGCCGAGTGCTCGATCGGAGTTTGCGTGACCCGTCTAAATCGACATTTGTCATCGAGTAGCTGGAGTTGTCATTCACTCCTAGCGCCCCTCTTGTAGGCACGTTACCCTGGACTTGGCTGCCTTGCGATCCATGAAAAACGTCCCCGGGTATCTCCACTACATTGGTGACTTCAAAATCATC
Organism: Metschnikowia sp. 00-154.1; assembly: GCA_002370645.1. NCBI lineage: Eukaryota > Fungi > Ascomycota > Pichiomycetes > Serinales > Metschnikowiaceae > Metschnikowia > Metschnikowia sp. 00-154.1. The sequence goes on along the minus strand of NKZI01002098.1, from coordinate 4,873 downwards.
CTCTGAGTCAGGTGTTAAATCTTTCTGCTCCGATGCGGTATCGATGTCATGTGGGTTCGATGCTCCCCTGCTGCTTGGGAAAATGAGCGCTCGATCTAGTTCTTCAATGAATCCATGTGGCGCCGGTAAGGTTCTGGGTACCACAGTCGGAACTGACTCGAGTTTGTGAATCATAGATCGAATTCCCTCGGTCGTATTGCTCATTGAGTCTTGCAATTGCCATACGGAGTGGTCTGTACGTTCCGCGAATTCCTGAGTGCCTTCAATCACCCGTGCGGTCACTTGTTGAGTATTCTGGATGTCTTCAGCGAGAGAGGCATGAGCTTGGGCCATAATCTACCGTGTTTCATGATGTTGTTGTTCGTTTTTGAGGGCCAATTCGTCACTGTATGCGCGTCCCTCAATCATCTTTCTCTCGAGTTGTCCAGGGAGTTGTCGGAGCTCGTTTTGTGATGTCTCGATCTGGCGTAGGTTATTGCCAATGCTGTCGCTTTCGGCTTGGAGCCCATGAATTGCCTGGCCGAGTTGGTCGAAGGTGTTTCTCAATTCATGTTGATGTTTTTGAATCCAAGTTATCGAGTTCTCAAAATCGTGCTGTTGGGCATTGAGGTCCGATTTAAGCCCCAAGAGTTTCAGGTCAGTCACTCGTGCGTGTGTCACAGCTTTATTGTCAGCTTCGATCGCCTATCTCCTTTTGGGCCTTGTCGTACGCCTTGGTAATGTCCAGAATGAACTGTTGTTGGCATTCCTGCATCTGTGCGAGGAGCTTAGAGTGTTCGTCATGCCGCCGTCGTTTGTCGTCGTCTGTGTCGATGCCATGAGCCTTGTAGCTCTCGCAGTGCTCCATGAAATTCTCACGAAGTCCTTGAAATTCTACCCTTAGCTGAGATACGGTTAAGGCTGAGTCCCTGAAGCGTTTAATAGCATCTTCAACGTCGGCTTGGTGTTTTTCTAATCCAGCCTTGAGATGATAAAGTTCGGCAATACGTTCGGAGTTGTTCTTGGCTGAGGCCTTGTTAACGTCCTCCAAACGTTTTAGTTGATAATCTTGTGAGGTCATCCTCTTCTCGACGTTTGCTACCCATTCCTCGTACCTTTGCGTGCATTCTGTGCGTTCGAGGTTAGCGCGTTCTACCGCTCTTTCCGTGTCAGGTGAGAGTTCACTATGAATGACCTCCGCCTCATCGTCAATGACGGTGATATGCCGGGCCTGTTTTCGCTCAACACTGGCATTCGCTTTAGGTAACGCGATTGTCACGTTTGAGTATCTGGGTGGAATAGGTGCATTCAAAGGTTCTTGGGCGGCGACGTCGTTTTCGATGGCGATGGTGGCTTCCTCTGCCTCCTTGATGAAGTTTCGCTTCCTATGGAAGAAAATATCGCTCGCTAAAACAATTTCCATTTTCTTGTGAGGTGTCTTGTAATTCACCCAGACGCGATGAACGGCGCTGTTTCTTTGAGTTCCAACGTAAATCCCCCGGGTGTTCTTATCCTCAAGCTTGGTTTCGTGCTTGCCTCTATCACGTGAGACCTTGATGATCACATCTTCTCCAAAAGCGGGGCGATGGACTGAACTCGGAACCTTGAGGCTATAAAGTATCTCACTAGGAATCTCCCCTTTCGAGTTCGGAGTAAGATTGTGGGTGAAGACGGTGTGGAAAATAGCTTCACGCTGTAGCAAGTTCTGTAAGTACTTGTTCGCTGTTGCCATGCGTAGTGTGCACCTCATCTTGTTAGTTATTACACCGTTCATGCGTTCGGCCCGGCCGTTTAAGGCCGGAGTGTAGCTCGTGATTGGGTCAAGTTGTATGGAGAGTTCCTCGAAGAACCGTGGTGACGGGAGTTCAGTGCCGTTGTCTTGAGTGACGAACGAGATCTTCCTATCCCGAAACTCCTCATTTATGGCGAACAATTGTCGTTCCACCTGTATGCGCAAATCCCGCTTGTTCTGGCTGTATATGGCCCGCACGTAGTTTGAGTATTCGTCAGTAATGAGAAGTAGGTAGTTTTCCTTGCCGTGTGGTCCGAGTTTGATCGAGTCGAGGTGGATCCGGTAGAGCCTTTGGGTCGCCGGGTCAGAGGTCGATCGGTTGTGTGAGACTGCCCGCCCATGCAATTCGAAGCATATATCGCAGTCCCGAATGGCTTTGGCGTCGTCTGAAGCAAATGAGATGCCTTCTCGCCTGCAAATGTCCCGCACCACTGATTCGTGTGCGTGACCGAATTTTTCATGAACATAAAGTGGAGTGTTATTATCCTGCTTATTGTGTAAGCCAGAGTAATTTAGGTCAAAACATCGCCCTGAGCCGATGTCCATGTAGTCTTGTTTTGGTTCCTTAGTCAGAGGACCGCTTGTGTACTGAACTTCTGATCCTGACTGAACCGGTCCGGTGCCGTAATGATCTAGTGATTCTGTGACTGCTGGTCTGGTGCCGTAATCTGTCTTATATGTAAGATGGTTTACTTGTAGTGTAAGCCCCGACTTTCGCCACTGAGAGGATTTGTTCCAGAACCGCGCGATGGCGTCTTTGGATCTGGATCTCTCGCGATTAGTGACTTCCTTGTAGTCTGTCATAATCATGGCCGCAATATTTGACTCTTAATCTGTTAATTATCAGACTTAATACTTGATACTTGGGTTCAGCACACTCTGTCACTTAACCCTACAGGAGAATTCATCTCTCCATCGGTCGCTGAAAATCTTTTTTCCACGCGGCTCGGCGACCCGTTGGTCGTCCTTCATGTCATCGCTAGCCGCTCCATGCGTGTGACTGTTCTTCCTAATCTCCACTCACGCGTTAACAGGAGTGTATATAGGGGTAGATACAAGTAGAAGTACAAATAGAAGTAGGTGTGTATATAGGGGTAGAAATAGAAGTAGGTGTGTATATAGAAGTAGATATAGAAGTAGAAGTATATATCAGAATAAAGTCACCTTGAGGATCAAACGTTATTTCCTTCTAGAGTCCTCAGTATGTAGTACCTAGAATGCACATAAATAGGAGTAGATATTGGACAAAGTCATGAATAGAAGAGATACATGGATCCACGTGATGTAGACATGGTGAGAATTGGTTATAAATAGGTTAACTTAGATCCCCTATGAACATAGACTTAATACCTACACATCATGAGTAACCAAGTACCACCATTTAGACTATAGTCTTCACGTAGATTATAGTAGTAATGAAGTTGGTAGATTCTTGTTGTTATGTCAGGTACTCTATTTAATATGTTCATTCGCCGATGATTCCTCAGAAGAAGGAATCTGAGCTATTTAAGTATTTGACAACAGCTTCGCCTAGTCAACCGGTCATTGCCACGTGCTTGACTTTTTAATAATCACCATAGAGTCGAATTGGACAGAATACCATACTGTCTTGTTTTTTTTTTCTGACATACTAATATGAGGAATAATTATGAGCACTGGTCCTGATATGGTATGCAATAGCTTAGCCGGAATTGAGGGCCGCGGCCGGAATTGTTCAGCTACAGGATCTCCAAAAGTCCACCACGTAAAAATTGTCGACTCAACAAAAAGTGCATTATGAAGTCCGGAATTTAAGAAATGCAAAAAACCAAGTTTCATCAAAAACTCTCGAAAAAAGGTCGTTTGCGTTGGGCCTTTTTCTGCTGAGGTATCCTGGTGTACGGGTGTGGTTTGCACCCATTCAATCTTAATTCCGAGGTCTCTACACTCCATTAAACACCTAGTGAGAAATACCTACCCCAGTTATGTAAGTGCTTGTGAGTGAGAGTGGGTAATCAAACTTGGGACATGGATACACTTTCAGATGTAGCTTACTGGCCTCTTCCTAGAGTATAGGGTTTGATACAGCTGCATGTTCAATATATTCTTTGGCCACCTCTTGAACATAATGTGAGACTTTGAGTTATACCTCTATATCTAAACTTACCCGGTGGCTACCCAAAGGTTTATTTAGCAACAAAAGTATGTTGAGGAACAAAGGTGTTTTGAGGAACAAAGGTATTTTGAGCAACAAAGAGTAGCAGGCTCCCTATCGATCGGAAATCATAGGCCTAAACAGGTCGTGTGAGACACATATTGTTAGATACTTGTTGCTACGTCAGGTACGCTGTTTACTATATTCTTTCGCCGATCGTTCTTCAAGGGAAGTAATCGGGCTACTTAAGTAGTTGACAACGATCGCCTAGTCAACTGGTTGTTGATAGCTTCTGAACTTGGTGGCTTTTAGCTTAGTTGACTGGCAGCTTTTAGCTTAGGTACCTGACTACATCCAAAGGGGGGAGCCTTGCCAACCGATTGGTATTCGTAAGTAGTAGTAGTAGTAGTAGTAGTAGTAGTAGTTGTTGTTGAACTTGAGGGATCACTACACCTGTGGGTACTAAATGTTCATGGGACTGCATACAGATGAAACAAGGGTGGGTATTGTTGAAGAGAGGCGAAGCAGGAGCCAAGCCTCTCTGGGCTCTCCTCTAGCGTTCGTCTAATTCTGGTCATTGTCTTAGGAGAAGACAATGTCGGTAAGAGTTTGATGAACGGAGAGAGATGGAGCATATAAGAATGGATGCGAATATTCTTATAAGGGATTATCGAAAAAGTGGTGTTAAGATACAAGGATCTCGAAGTATATTTAGATACAGATAAGAATACAAGCAACAGAGATGATGACTGAAGTTCCACAATTAAAGGAGTTGTTGAAAACAACTTGATAACTGTTCCAGCTTATGGGAGTGTATATTACAACTCTCAACATACAATACCACTTACTCTACCACTTACTCTACCACTTACTCTGCCACTTACTCTACCACTTACAATACCATGTTCCCACTAAGTCATATACTTAGGATCTCAAAAAAAAAATCTTTACATCAAGTGCATCACTGG
>NKZI01002093.1:0-21312 GCA_002370645.1 Metschnikowia sp. 00-154.1 | reverse complement strand
GCTCCGTTATAAATGGTAGAAGCGAGTTGGTGAAGGGCCAACACAAAGGTAAATCCGTAGTAGAAAGGAACACCCAGAAGATCAGTTTCAACAAAAGTAGGACCGTTGGGTGTGACCTTCAAACAACCCCGGTTCGAATCCGGGTGTGACTTCCATGTTAGATTCTGGTTTACGTCCAGTACTCTGTTCTAGTGTGTTTTGTATATTTATTCGCCGATGATTCCTCAAGNTCCAGTACTCTGTTCTAGTGTGTTTTGTATATTTATTCGCCGATGATTCCTCAAGGAGAAACCATCGCACCTTATATAGACTGGTCCGGCATAGAGGAATAGAGGTCGTATTGAGGGCCGGAGGCCGCTCAACATCTGATCGACCGGTGCAGGCCTTCAGCATCCACATGGGTAGTGTACTACCCATGGTGGGTCTAACAGTATATTAATATATACTAAAACATATGTAGAAATATAAATTGTATACTTCTAAAATTTTGTGACAGGTGAAATCATAAACTGCACAAAAGAGTAGATTCAAGAAGTCTAGAAGACTGCACAAAAGAGTAGATTTCAAGAAGTCTAGAAGACTGCACAAAAGAGTAGATTCAAGAAGTCTAGAAGACTGCATAAAAGAGTAGATTCAAGAAGTCTATGTTGGAAAATAGCACCGAATAAGAGCGCGAACTGTTGGAACACGCGACATGTGACTGATGAACTTGAGACCAGTACATGTGCGGGTACTGCATGCTCATGCCAAGCCATCCAGATGAAACAATGTTGGTTATTGTTGAAGAAGAGACAAAGGTAGAGCTAGGGCTCTATGGGCTCCCGTCTAGCTCTGGTCTAGCTCTGGTCTGGCTCTCGTCTAGCTCTGGTCTAGCTCTGGTCTAGCTCTGGTCTAGCTCTGGTCTAGCTCTGGTCTGGCTCTGAGCATTGTTTTGGAGAAGACAATATAGATGAGGGAGTTTGACGATGGAGAGAGACCGTTTGGGAGTTTCCGGGATTAACTATATAAAGCAAGGATCCTGCTCAGTGTTGAGAGGCATCAATTGTGAAACAGAGATTCGAACTCACTACTTTACATAGCAATAGAGTTACAAGACAGATGACAGAACTGATTACCCAAGTCGCTCATTTGAGAGAGTTATTGCAGTCCAACTATATAACGGTTCCTGTATACCAATTGGTATATGCTAACGTTCAACACTTGATACTAGACACTACCACTTGATACTAGATACCACCACTTGATACTAGATACTACCACTTGATACTAGATACTACCACTTCAAACCACCCACTATTACCATGGACGAATACTAAACACAAAGACTAAGTGTTATATTCTTTATAACGTGTATTGCCTAAACTTTTATTCGTTGATCGTTCCTCAAGGAGAGGAACCGAGGTGGTTTATATAACTTTGAGAGAAACGTGGAACCGAAAAACTCTCCACTGGAACAAAGGTAAGGATTGTTCTGGAATAATCGAAAAGGGCCTCTAATTCCCGGGTTGTCACAATCACCAAAAGCCGTGTCACGGCATTTGTAGTAGACAATTCTAGAATCGGGCATCGTAGGTTCCATAATGTATCAAGTAGTGTTCTACCTATTGTGCATCTAACACTAAGGACTACAGAATAATCTACGGTCACTATAAGTGACTAAGTACAAACCATTGGTCTCTAGTTGGTCTATTATCTACAATATATCCAAGATTCCTGCATAAGGTTCTATATGTCTGTTGTGTAAGAAATAATAAACAATGATTTGATATTACTTAGGAACTCCATAACTAATTCTCAGCAGTATTTAAAAGTGTATGTGTTTAGTATACAGCCATGTCAAATAGTCACTCAGTACACAGCCATGGCCAGTAGTTACTTAAGTGCGAGTAGACCTTGACAACAAGTACCTAGCATGTACGGAGTCTGTCAACAAGTACCTAGCGTGTACGGAGTCCGTCAACAAGTACCTAGCGTGTACGGAGTCAGAGTACTCCAAGGATGTGTTATATGCAGACCAGTGATACACCGTGTGCAGGTCCCTAGTGGGTGAAAACTCTTCACCAGCCTCACACCGTTCTATTCCACTTTGGTCTTGTAAGGTACAACTTACATATCCCTGTATATCAATACATATACTTAAACATAGGTTGGAAGAACTTAAGTGCCAGTAGCCACAGAAGTGCCAGTAGAACTTAGACAGTAAATGTGTACAGAGTCTGACATTGACAGTTACTCAGCATTTCGTGCTTAGTACTAAAGTCAATACTAACACACTCATACTGACATACTCAGCAAGTCATTTACTCACTCAAACTTGGCAAGAGATAAATATCCACCTTAAAACACTTATCCTTATTCGAACCTGGATTGCGTCCAATCCACCGCATCTCTCCATACGGAAATCCATCACACGAGTAAAAGTCAGCATTGGTGACCCTCATGTGCTCATCCAACCCCAACTTGGTCTTGGTAATGAGACCCCCATACGAAAGGAGGTTATGGAAAAAACCCACATAACCTGGAGTGAGTCCATTGTAAGTCACAGCATAATCGTCTTCCACAATAAACTCCACTGGGGGTTCCAGAGCCTCGTTATACGAGAGCACACTAAACTTAGATCCCACGACTGCTGGTGGTTCCACGAAATTGCCGAAAAGAGGCACCATGGAATCGTTGACCTTGGCATAAAAGACCAATGGGGTCTGGGCCAAGGCTCCTGCGGCCATGAAGGAGGTGATCAAAGCAGCACTAAATTTCATTCTGAAAAAAAGGAGGAAAACAAAAAATTGGTCACTGAGAGAGCTGACTGAAGTACTAATCGAAAATGGTTCCGAGGGTACTAGTTGAAAAGTCTGGTTGATTGTGAATCTTTGGGTCTCGTTGATATCTGTCTTTGTAGATTGATATCTGTTCAGTCACTGAAAATATTTGAGATCTTGAGATGTAAGAATAAAGTCTGGAATGGAGGGGGGGATCTGGGGGTTTTTATGTCTTTCTGGAGTTTCTCAAACAGGAGAAGATGCATTGGGAAGAATCCAAGAACCCGGGAACTTTGTCTGGTTTGGGTTGCCTTCCTGCACACTTGGGTCCTCCTTCTGTTTGTAAGAATTTTACCCTCAGCCAAGAATTTTGGCCACTTTAAACCATAATAAAGCGGCCAATAAATGTGAAAATCCAAAATTGAAGCGTTTGAATGGAAATTGGCCACGTGAGTCACTTGGACAGACAATCACGTGAGCCTCTTCTTCCTATGACCCATATAAATATCTCTATGAGTCATTTGAATGAGGTCCAGATGAGTATAAGTTACACAGATCAAAGAGCCACTCTAATCTCTATGCTAGGAGATGGGATTGAGTAGTTGGAACGGCGGGGAGGATGCAGGAGAGTTGACTCAGGCAGATGGAAATAGCCGCTATACTTCACCAGCCCCGCCCCCTTCCTGTGGCTGAGTTACTTGCTGTTGCATGTTCTAATATGAGCAAATACTCGTGGCTAATGCTTGGCTTGCTGCAGCAAATGACTGCACGCTTGTTTGCAACAATAGACCTGTATGCACTCGGTGGGCACATGCAGCATCAGATGGTGCTTCTAATGATGCGCCCAAAGATGCATCCCCACATAATGCATCCCGGTAGTCGCGTCTCCGATGCGTGCAGTCTTAATCTGTGGGGTAGCTCGCTATTGCTTACCCAAAACATTCGCCTTGCACCCGAATCATCACCATCGGAATTACCGTCCGAACGCTGTTGTACTAAGCCACACCGGTGCAGGTAGTCACATCAGTATACCAATACACCAGAACACCAGTACACCAGGACTATTATTACCAGTCTTAATATCAATATACCTGTACACCAGTAATACAATCCTGTATAGTATCCCATGCCATACACAGGTCTGGACCTTGTAGTACTTTAAGTTAAATGACAATGGGTCAGTTAAGTATATCCAATGTCATGTTTTTCATGTTGAATGTAACTTTGGAACTAGTGACAATGTGTCTGTATGCAGGAAAGTATAACCACTATAAATAATTTAGACTTTTTTGGGTAATATCAAAGCATATAAAAGACATACATACTTTAAGAAGTATTACCCAAAACAAGGATAAAAAATACCTTAAACTGGTACCTTATTTTAGCATGTGTCCATAAATCAGTTCAGTTGTGATGAACATAGAATCAGTCTCCATGGGTCCTTCCATGAATAGTTGTCTCCAGATTTGTATAAGCCAAAATTACACACTGTGTAGTGAAGTGATATAATCCCATAATCATGATAGCCTTCACAATAGACTCCAGTAGTAACCATACTCTAATAGCAACCATACTTTAATAGTTACTATGCGCTAATAGCCACCACGCTCAAATCCAGCATAGTATAGCTATACAGAAGCCTTCATATAGTCACGATAATAACCTTCATATCCTCATATACTATAATAGACTTCTCAATTTGCATATAGTCACCATAATAGAGTTCCATAGTCAGTGTCCATAGTAGAGTCAATAATTCTCTTATAGTCACCATAACAGACATCAGATCCATAGTTCCTAATAGTCACCATGATCTCCAGTGATACCCATATGAGTTAGCTATAGAATCCATAATCCCTTAGTAATTTCCATACAATCTTGAATAAAGTCGTTTTCAACGAATTGTTAGTCATATGGTTATGAAACCAGCTGTATTGCGACTGGAAGTTCCTGCAGTCAAAGATCCCATTTTATTTCAAACATTGTTTGTCTCAGAATTTATTCAATCCCAAAAGTCACTGCCTGAATAAATTGTCCCTCAACATAGCGCAGGAAAAAATTCCTCATTCAGAAGAATTATTGATCATCCCATTATCGTATGGTCCATCTTATGAAAATAAAGGGACCCCAAATTCCTTAATTAAAGCACCAGATGCCATAATTATCATCATAAATTTCATACCATAGTTCATTCCCCGTTTGCTTCAGCTAAACAAGTAATGTTTGCGTCTATTTAATGTATAGTTTCGATTCAGCCATCTTATTCTACCAGTAAGACTAACCTCAGCTATAGAATCATGTGTAGACAGTAGAAAGTAGACAGTAGACTCATTATTGTCTGTAGACTGCAGAAATCAGCCTAACTATGGACTCGACTGGCAATAGACATTGACTCTGGACTTAGTTCTCGAGATTCTTCAGACCAGAATAAAAAGGCAAAATGAGGCTGAAGCTCAGTATAGTACCCGGTTAACCCCAACTGTCTTCAGTATCGTACAGAATCAGGCAGGTATATCCTGTACGCAGTCCATACTTAGTGGACAATAGTAATAGAAAGCATGTAGTTTTATGTAGTATGACAGTGTGACACTTTGCCAGGCAAAACTATCAGTCTTGTAACCCCTAGTCCTTATTCTATCATGGTACACTAAAGCTATAATAATTAGGATCGCAAGTTACAAAGGGGGGAGGGGCTAAGTGTTATATACCCTAGGGACATGCAATCCTGCACGCACATGAAACACATGTATGATCATGAAACATACACAAACACGTTGACACAAACACGTAGATACAAACACGTCGATAGGGAACAGGAAGTATGCAGTTCATCTACACTCAATATATAAAGGCCAGTTCCCAGTGGTACCAGTTAAACCATTGGGGGAACCATTAGGAGTGCATGGTTGCAAAAATATACTGAATTGCTTTCAATCCGCACTGAGAAAAACTCCCCGTCACGTGATACAGGGGTAAAGCTTTGGGTCGCCCACCCCTCACCCCCCTTATAAAAGGGCTCCCTCCCCTCAACAATATTTACAGCCACCAACCACAGCATCCCAAATAGTCCAGGGGTATCAACTAAAAGTCCAACAGCAAACCAAATGGTCCAATGATCTATACATAATATTTGAGATATAATATACAGGTACAATTTACAGGTACAATTTACAGGTACAATTTTCAGATACAATTTACAGGTACAATTTACAGGTACAATTTTCAGATACAATTTACAGGTACAACTTTCAGATACAGTTTTCAGAGATACTATGGACAGTGTATGGACAGTACATGGACAGTACATGGACAGTACATGGACAGTACATGACACAGTGTATGTGTATGGTCAGTTTATGGTCAGCCAATCGGGAAATCCCTGAATTCTTTCCATAGAATATCAGATACGAAATATGGAAGGTATACGATAGAGGAGAAAAATATACAGGAAGAAGATGTGATGGAAACAAGGAAGCGATTGACAGGATGTGGAATTCAGGGTTCGGTTTTAGAGAAGAATCTTGGATGCATTAATACATGCATGACGGAGTTAGCTTTACGTCTGCAAGAGGAAACTAGACTGGGTGCATGGGCTCTACCTGCAGGCCCGGGCTAATACTCTAGAACATTGAGTTTTAGCGCAAGAACACGGCCAGGGTTCCGGGGTGTTACACTTGCTTGCTATCAACACGGCCAACCTCATTCCACGGCAATATGCATACCTGCTTATCCACTGGGTATACAACATCATAGAATGGAACGAGAAGAATTAAGGCGAATTGAATGATTGTTGTGGTTAATGAGTTTAAGCAACTGTACATGCAGGGTGAGTGTATGCAGGTGTGGCGACATGCCCAGTTGCATAGTCTAGTGAAATTGTGTCAAACCGGAGATATGAAAAGACAAGGCATATCTTGAAGTTGCCATGATACTATCGTTGGTACTATGGTTTGGTTTAAAGGTCCGGTACTTTATTCTGGTACCATGGTTTGGAACTACGGTATGGTACCTATGGTTTGTCACTATGGCAAGCAATGGTTTTGGATTGTGCCCTACTTTGGAACCATAGCCATGGAAGCAGCTCTTCTTAGTGCTCCTTGCAATGCAGAAACTCCAAATACCCAGTCGGTTACGTCATGCATCATACAGATACTCGACCGATATCTCCCTAAGCTTAGTGCACCTGTGGTTGACTGGTTCCTCCCGCAGAAGTTTTTCCCGTGAAATTAAAGTAAATTTGGTGATACTATACCCCAAAGGTACTATTGACTGCTGACTAGACACGTGACTAGAGACTAATTCGGGATAAGAGTCTTATTCGGCACAAAATGACTTCAGATTAAGTATCGGGTGCTACTAGGGACTACAGTGGGGTGGATGCAAACAATTTTTTTCGCCAAAGAAGACCAAGTGGATGATGTTTACTTGTGTGACTGGAACTTATATGAATGTGTTATCAGTCAGTCAGGTAATTTGATCGCATATCCATTTATGCTTCAAAATGTTCTCGAGATTATGTCCATACTCTCGTTCCCCCGTTCATTTTCAATTCCACTTGACATTCTCGGGACTAAATGTCTAACCTCTATTCAGCATGGTTGTTAGAAATGTGGCTGAGAAAGAGGACAAGTATGTTGTGATTGAGCTGCTCCAAGAATTTCGGTATGAACGAGTGTGGTTGTGTCAAAATTATGGAATGAATGGGTACTTGTGTAATATGTTACACCTTACCAAAGTTCCAGATCAATCACTATAATGGTTCTTAAGATCAAGCCCAGAACTAGTCTTCTTTCCAAAGAAGAATTAACCAAAATCTTTCATTATAATTCAGCATCTCATCTGAATTGGTTACTTATGACCATGATTTTCGTTGGATCCACTAAGGAAGTGCTCTACCAATTGAGGTATTTCAAACCTGAGTTTTCGAAAGTTATTTAAGTTGAGATTCCTCCTCTTCAAGAATAATCAACGAAAAAGTTGACTTTCTGCCTGATTGTTGCCAAAAGACTCTAACAATATCCAAACCTATTTATTCTTCAGGAGATATTAGCATGACTATCAAGGGTTGAATCGACAAACATTTCCAAGTCTATTCATTTGAATTAAATGAAATTATGATTGACATCGGAAGTGTAAAGGGACAAAGGGGAGAAAGAGGAGTAGAAGAGGAGTAGAAGAGGAGAAAATGGGGAGAAAAAGGAACAAAAATTGGTGGTAAAAAAAGAAAGGGGGGAGGGGTGTATCTATAGTTTTTGGATAAGGTGCGGGGCCCGATTTCCAGCCTTCGCATATTGATACAGATATGTATCACTTTGTGAAACAACAACCAATTCCATTAGAATACTATATACAGTCAAATTACACAAAACACCAATTGGTAAGCTGTGAAAAAGGTCTAGACCCATGTATTTGATTGAGTGTACTTAATCACGTGACTTTGAATTTGCCTGTGAAAATGAGGTGTACGGGTTTTATATGGTGTACGGGTGTACGGGTGCAACCATCTCACAGTCCAATCATGACTTCTCCATAGGCTATTACCATCCAGTCCCTTATCAACTAGTTCAATATATTTCCAATGTTCCTGCGTATCAATACAAACATCCTACGTGTGACCATAATGAGTGTCTATTTACATAAATATCTTAGAGCCTAGTACATTCTAGCCAGTAGCCATCACCCTATATTCGAGTCAGTCTAGCCAACCTCTTCATTCTAGCAACAAGCAAGCAAAAAGTAGCGAGCCAAGTAAAAACTGGTCATACAAGTGGCAATCAGTGACTGTCCAAAGACTAAGGACTAAAGGACTAATTGTCAAGTGACCAAGTGACTGCCCTAGAAGTGAATAAGGACAAGTGACTAGTGATAAGTGACTGTCCTAAAAGTAAATAAGAACTAAGTGACAAATGACTGCCCTAAGTGACCAAGTGACTGTCCTAAGAGTGATAAGTGACTGTACTAAAGTGACTAAGAACAGGACTAGTAGTGGCGAGAGGCTTCTTGGCAGGCCTTCAACTGCTGCAAGTAGTAGTCGCACACCTGCATGTTGCCACCGTTGTCCTCCAAACACTTGGTGAAGGTTCTGGCGTCAGTTTCGCACGAGCGTCCTTGTTGCTGGAAGCTTTGCTGCTGTTGCTGGCTGGCCAAGTCCTGCTGAGGAGCCTCAGCTGGTGCCGAGGAGCCACCGAACATGGACGTGATTCCTGCACCCAAGGTGTGACCGATGGTAGATCCCACAGCCACTCCAGCGGCAGTGGAAGCCATTTGGCCAAACAAACCGGGTCCTTGTTGCGTTTGGGTGGGTTGGGAAACGGCAGCAGGACGGGAGTGGGGCATGCTGGATGCAGGGGCGGCGGCGGTGTGGGCAGAACGGGCCTGGGTCTTGACGGGGGCGGATCTTCTTTGTCTAGGCATTTTTAGGGGGTGAAGGTGGGAAGAAGGAGGTGGCCAAAAAAATGGGTGCCCGATGTTTAAGTAGTGTGCGCGGAATGTCGCGGAATGTCGTGCTCGTGCACCGTCCCGAGGGCAAATGTCGCTCCGGGGGTATTAGATCACGCAGAACCAAATCGAACTTCTGCACGTCCAATTCCGGTCAGAAACCCGGAAACAAAATTGTGCACTCGGAATACTCGTAAATCAACATTCCCGTAAATCAACATATACCCCGCACGTGCACCCGTACACCGAAGTATAGCCGTGTAAGGAAACCCGTACACCGGAGATTATATTTTCAAAATACCCCCAGAATTCCAAATCAATCGCCAATTTAAGCTATGGATCATTCAAGGTCCTAGGACTGTGTTTCAAGTGTGTTTCAATGTGTCTCACGTAATGAAGGTTTAGTACCGTTTCACTTACGTTTCAGATTTGTTTCAGGTATGTTTCAAGCTTGTTTGAAGTGTGTTTCTGGAAACTGAATTGAAACTTCTGAGATGTAATGCTGGTTCGTGGTTCAATCAGGTTTCGGTAGTAGTAATAGTCTGGAAACGAAGTTTCAGGTATGTTTCATGTATGTTTCAGATGCATTTCCGCTGCGTTTCAACTTGCTTCAGTAAATCTATGGCGTTTCAAATATGTTTCAAGTATGTTTCAAGTACCTCAAATAGTTTTGTTGAATTAGTCCATAGTGTTCAGGTGTTGCAAGTAGTGAATGATCTTAAAGCATGTTTCAGTTGTGTTTCGGTCGTGTTTAAGCATGTTTCCTGTTCAAGTAGTTAATCAAGTTCAATATTGTTCCAAAATTGTTCAGTATACTTGAGCATGCTGAAGTATATTTGGGAATGACACAAGTTTGTTTCAGAATTGGTTAAAGCACACCATGATGTTTTAAGTGTCCTTCATAATTAATGATCTTGCGGATTTTAAATTTGTTGAGTCTGTATCATCCAAGTTTCAGCCAAGTTTCAGTATGTTTCAAGTATGTTTCAAGTATGTTTAATCCCTGATTAATCGGTTTCATCCTTGTTTCACCCATCTTCCAAGTATGCTGCAGTATGTTCCATCTCTGTTTCAGGTATTATAACTTCCAGAAAGGGGATGAACTAGAAATGGCTGGGAATGGAATCTGGACTGAGGTCCGAGTCGGGGAGGTACGGATGCCTGCATGCAGACATGAGGTAAGATCCTCAGCTTTCCCCGCCAACTCCACTGACGAGCATCAAGGGCAAAGATGTGGCACGTGATGCGCCAATACGCCCGGCAGGCGAATCTATATGAAGTCTTAGAGCTCCCGACACTGGCAAGTATGCAGGATATCAAGCACCAATTCAAGATCCTCTCGAAAAAGTATCATCCCGACTTGAACCTGCACCTAAGGGACGACGCCAAGGACCGAAACCGCCAAAAGTATGTGGCCATGGTGCTGGCGTACGATACGCTTAAGAATGTCGCCAAGAAACGGGAGTACGATGCGACGTTGTCGTCAGCCCGGTCTAGACCCCGCCCCTCCTCCCACCCTGGCGCTAACCCTCGGTCCCGCTTTGAATCCGAGTATTATGGTGAACCAAGGTACCACCGATCGGGCGGTCGTGCTCACACCAGCCAATCAAGCTACTCCAAAACCCGCCACCGTGTCCATAACTTTTATAGTGGTGAAGGGCCCCGAAACCTGCACTTTACCGGGGAGCACCGAGCCCATGGCGACCGCTATGACGTGCCCCATTTTGACTATAATGAGCACCTCTCCAAGCTCCTAAAGTTCGAGCAACGAATCATCAACAAGCGGCTATCCGATGCGGATCGGGAGGCCATAATCCGTCAACTAGCGCCAGATGGAGACATTTCCAAGATAAACGAGGAGACTTTTACGAAACACTTGATGAGACAGGCGAGGAGTAGTCACGCGACCAGTCACGTGCGCGCTCACGTGACACCTTCTTCTAACAACCCACACATGTACCAGGGGGGCGAGTCTTCTTTTGGGATGACTGCTGCGTTACTAGCGGGTGGTGCCGGCTCGGTCTACTTGTTATATCAGGTACTAGCGTGAGATGGTAGATAGGCGTATATGCAGACGACATCATGAATGTGCAGGAAAAGGGAAATATATGCAGGATTTGCAATTATATACAAAATACTAATATAGATATCCGGAACTGGTGATTAACGGCAACAGTACGTCTACTGAAATTGATTATGAAGTAGTATTTTGTCGTTCTATGTATGCAGCGTTTAACGGTCGACCTCGCCGAAAACCAAGTCCATGGTACCGATTATGGCCACGGCATCGGCCAACAAGTTTCCTCTGGAAACATGGTCGAATGCAGCCAAGTGGGCGAAACCGGGCGCCCGGATCTTACATCTGTATGGTCTTTCACTGCCGTCGGAAACAACAAATACGGCCATTTCTCCCTTGGGTGCCTCGATCGCCGTGTAGGTCTCTCCAGCAGGCACAGCGTAACCCTTGGTGAAGAGCAAGAAGTGGTGGATCAAGGCCTCCATATCCTCCTTCATAAGCGATCTCGATGGAGGCGACACCTTGTAGTCTTCCACCTTGACTGGACCCTCGGGCATGTCGTTGATACACTGCTCGATGATCCTCAATGATTGTCTAAACTCGGTCATTCTGCACAAGTAACGGTCGTAACAGTCACCATTGTAGCCCACGGCCACATCAAAGTCCACCAACTCATAGGCATCGTATGGCTGAGCCTTACGGATATCGTATGGGATACCCGAGCCTCTGAGCATGACTCCCGATAATGAGTAGTTCAACGCATCGTCTGCGGTCACCACACCCACATCCTGAGTTCTGGCCTTCCAGATACGGTTATCGGTGACCAACTCCTCGGTCTCATCGATTCTGTCACCGAACTGCGTGGCCCACATGTAGATATCGTCCAACAAGCCCACAGGCAAGTCCTGCGACACACCACCAGGTCTGACGTAAGCCGTGTGCAATCTAGCACCACTGACACGTTCATAAAACTCCATCAACTTCTCTCTCTCCTCGAAACCCCACAAGAAGGGTGTCAATCCTCCCACATCCATAATGTGCGATAAAACAGACATGCAGTGGTTCAAAATCCGCGTGATTTCACCAAACATGGTACGGATGTACTTGGATCTCAAAGGAACCTCCACGTTTAACAATTTCTCCACGGCCAAGGCGAACACCAACTCGTTGGTCATCATAGAAACATAGTCCAACCGGTCGAAATATGGCAAGGCCTGCATATACGTCTTGGACTCAATCAACTTCTCCGTTCCTCTATGAAGCAACCCGACGTGGGGGTCGGAGCGCACGATTTCTTCTCCGTGCAACTCCAAAATCAAGCGCAACACTCCGTGAGCAGCCGGATGTTGGGGCCCGAAATTGATGGTGAAATGTCTGACCTTGGTATTTTGCTTCTCCACTTTGGTGGGGTCATCGTCACGGTTCCAGGTCATATCCACCTCGTCCATGGCCTCTGTGAATGTGGTTTTGCCGAACACGTGACCTTCTGACGATACGGTTTGGGGAGTTTGGCCCAAAGCATTGGTATAAGGTCTAGACTCCGGGGCAGCACCAGCGTATGCGGGAGTTCCGGCGCTAAGGAATCGCTGGGCCAAGAATTGGTGCCCCAAACAGGTTTGCGTGTTATTGGGGAGTGTGGAGGAGCGGAGGCCCAAGCGCCGGGGGTTGGCGGCTATTTTAAGGGATCTGAGCATGCTGGGGAGGTAAGGGATTGTTCAAGGGTGGGAAACACGTGATCTAGGGGGGCGGGGAAGCACGTGGGTAGATGTGAAACACCGATGAAACAATGGTACGCCTATGGAGGGAGTATACGTATGGGATGAATTGAAGCCGTAGTGGATGGAGGAAAAAAACGACAAAGCGTGCGCGGCCATTGGATGAGGGAAATCAGTACACCAAACAAATGCAGTAAAACATCAGTACACCCCGCGAAATTGTACACCCGTACACCACATTTGCAGCCAGTTTGCAATTCACGTCTACTAATAGTGAGCTCAGAAGAGTCATTGAACCGATATTCATACACTGAACTGAAAGGTAATTTATTTCATACTTCTTAGTGGATTCCGATTCCCATGGCCACCGTCTGGATGTCTAGATGAACTAGCACCTTTTGTAGTGTCTGATTAGCGTGAATTCTGACACTTGAATTTACGTTCGGTTCATTCCGCATCGTCACTTCTGCTTACCAAAAATGGCGCACTTAAAGCTCTACATTGGTGAAAATATCTAATAAAGTAACATTTTCGTCTTATACGTTTTCACTCCGGTTATAGCCCAGGTGGTGGACTTTTTGAATGCCCGCTAGCCATTAGAATATGTCATTACGTTTATTTTATTAACGCCACTTTATTTATTGAAGTATACAAGATTGAATCATGGGATTAAATACACTCTAATGTGATGGTCATAGTAGTATGTGACTGAGAATAGTAGACATAGTCTGTCACTGAGAATAGTAGACATAGTCTGTCACTGATAATAGTAAACATAGTCTGTCACTAAAAATAGTAGACATAGTCTGTCACTGATAATAGTAATCATAGGCAGTAGTAGCAATCATTGATAATAGTAGACATAGCCTGTCACTGATAATAGTAGCATAATCAGTACTAGTAATCACTGATAATAGTAGCATAGTCAGTACTAGTAATCACTGATAAATAATCATAGGCAGTACTAATACTCACTGATTATAGTAATCATAGTCAGTATGTTAGATTCTTGAATACGTCTAATACTGGGAGTTATGTGCATTCGTTGATGGATTCCCAAGAAGTGGGATTCCGAGTAAATATATAGTTAGCCAGTGAATACCAGAGAGTGAAGCAGGCCGCTTAATGCCATGTCACGAGGTAAGGTGAATCGATGAGTCCAAGTCACGGGTTATGGTGCCTTGGATGAGTCACTGGCATTCGTAGGCTCGAAGATACCTCTATGGGTAGTGTGTCTACCCATGGTAGGTCGAACACAGTACTAGTAATCACTGATCTTAGTAATCATAGTCTGTCATTGATATTAGTAATCATAGTCAGTACTGGTAATCACTGATTATAGTAGACATAGCCTGTCACTGATAATAGTAGACATAGTCTGTCACTGATAATAGTAATCATAGTCTGTCACTGATAATAGTAGACATAGTCTGTCACTGATAATAGTAATCATAGTCTGTCACTGATAATAGTAATCATAGTCAGTACTAGTTGTTAGATTCTGGTTTACGTCCAGTACTCTGTTCTAGTGTGTTTTGTATGTTTATTCGTCGATGATTCCTCAAGGAGGAACCATCGCACCTTATATAGACTGGTCCGGCATAGAGGAATAGAGGTCGTATTGAGGGCCGAAGGCCGCTCAACATCTGATCGACCAGTGCAGGCTTTCAGCATCCACATGGGTAGTACACTACCCATGGTGGGTCTAACACTAGTAATCACTGATAATAGTAATCATAGGCAGTACTAGTAATCACTGATAATAGTAATCATAGTCAGTACTAGTAATCACGGATAATAGTAATCATAGTCAGTACTAGTAATCACTGATTATAGTAGACATAGTCTATCACTGATTATAGTAATCATAGTAGTACTAGTAATCACTGATTATAGTAATCATAGTAGTACAGTGTTTTTCAAAAGCATTCAAACCAGCGAGACAATACAATTCAAACCACACTAGCAAAATTCAACAAACCAATAATTCAAAAAGTTTCGTACCTGTTAGATTCGTGTAAGTAGGTTTATTACGTAATTGAAATTATATTCGTTGATGATTCTTCAGGAAGAGGAATCGACCGCCATTAAGTAGTCTGCGGGAAGGTAGCCGAATGGGCAGCCGAATGGGTGTAGCCGAATGGGCAGCCGAATGGGTAGCCTAATTGGTGTAGCCTAATGGGTATAGTAACGGTGCACCAGAAAGGCGCCTAACATCAGTTCCCAATTAATTGGGCACGTAAGCTCATTCCCTATATGTGTTATAATCCACCCATGTTGGATCTAACAGTACACTTTCGCACAGTCTTTCAAACCAAATGGCTTAATGTGTCACACTAACTTTCATTAGGATTCAATATTCGGAAATCTTAAATGGGTTATACACCACTAGACACATTATACTCTCTCCCCTCTACTCTACCTCTCAAAGTAGTACAAAGTAATATGATGGCCATTGAAGACTTTGTATCACTAAACACTTTATAATACTACAACTTTTGTACCACTACACATTTTGTACCACTACAAATTTTGTACCACTACAAATTTTGTACCACTACAAATTTTGTACCACTACAAATTTTGTATCACTAAAAACTCTATATTACTACAAATTTGTATCACTAAAAACTCTATATTACTACAAATTTGTATCACTAAAAACTCTATACTACTACAAATTTGTATCACTAAAAACTCTATATTACTACAAATTTGTATCACTAAAAACTCTATATTACAGTGTTTTTTAAAACTATTCAAACTAGTGTTGTCAGATCCACCATAGCCAGGCCCTGCCTATGAAGGTATTATGAAGCCTCTCAGTCCGATTGTTACAATAGCCATTGAAAACACGGTATCACGGCCATCAGCCATCGATGTACGAAATGTTATGATGGCCCCTTTCGAATATTTCAGAACAATCCTTACCTTTGTTCTGGTGGAGAATTTTTGGTTCCACGTTTCTCTCAAAGTTATATAAACCACTTCGGTTCCTCTCTTTAAGGAACCATTAACGAATATAAGAGTTTAGGCAAAAATGTATTAAAAGAACACAACAGTATTTATGCATTTATGTATTTATGTATTTATGTATTTATGTATTTATGTATTTATGTATTTAAGTATTTAAGTATTTAAGTATTTAAGTATTTAAGTATTTAAGTATTTAAGTATTTAAGTATTTAAGTATTTATGTATTTAAGTATTTATGCATTTAAGTATTTAAGTATTTATGTATTTATGTATTTAAGTATTTAAGTATTTAAGTATTTAAGTATTTAAGTATTTAAGTATTTAAGTATTTAAGTATTTAAGTATTTATGTATTTATGTATTTATGTATTTATGTATTTATGTATTTATGTATTTATGTATTTAAGTATTTAAGTATTTAAGTATTTAAGTATTTAAGTATTTAAGTATTTATGTATTTGTCAGATGCACCAAAGGTAGTGACCTTCCTATGGAGGTATTGTGAAGCCTCTCTGCCCGATCCTAACAAGAGCTAGTGCAAATGCCATAGCACGGAGTTCGGTCATCGCAAATGATGAGCTGACTTCAAAGATACCAGAACCACTCCAACTTGTACACCGACGTTTCAGAAAGATACCACCGCACCATACAGTTGTTGATGATCTGGTTGGTTTTATTTCCTTCGATTCCAGGTCGTACAAGAAATCACACGTCTCGATCACATCCACGTAAATCTTCCTTAATAGTCTGTATAGCTTGTAGTCTGTATAGCTTGTAGTCTGTATAGCTTGTAGTCTGTATAGCTTGTAGTCTGTATAGTTTGTAGTCTGTATAGCTTGTAGTCTGTATAGTTTGACTGCATGTGTTGATACGCACTATGATATTTTATGTGACTATTCGGTGAGTTTTTCAAAGACACGTTTTTCTTCACTTGTTATATAAATCGAACTGGATCCTTCTTCGGGGAATCCATCGACGAATGAACATAGTAACCAGAGTACCTGACGTAAACCGGAGTATATATGTATTTATGTATTTGTCAGATCCACCATAGCCAGGCCCTGCCTATGAAGGTATTATGAAGCCTCTCAGTCTGATTGTTACAATGGTGATACGGCGTTTGGTCATCAGGGCACTTCGTGCATAGATGACCCCTTTCGAATATTTCAGAACAATCCTTACCTTTGTTCTGGTGGAGAATTTTTGGGCTCCACGTTTCTATCAAAGTTATATAAACCACTTCGGGTCCTCTCTTTAAGGAACCATTAACGAATATAAGAGTTTAGGCAAAAATGTATTAAAAGAACATAACAAGTTGGACAAAACGGTTCATACCAGTACGACAAATAGTTTCGTACTCCTACGCACAGTCTTTCAAATCAAATGGCATAATATTTCAAACCAATTTTCATTAGAATTCAAAACAAAAATTTGAAATCTGAAATCTGGACCATTGCCTCATATCTACTACATTTGGGGAGTCTTGCAATACCAATCAAGGATCAAAACGGACGGGAATGAACTGAACTGAACGGACGGGAAAGAACTGAACTGAACTGAACTGAACTGAACTGAACTGAACTGAACTGAACTGAACTGAACTGAACTGAACTGAACTGAACTGAACTGAACTGAACAGAACTGAACTGAACTGAACAGAACTGAACTGAACTGAACAGAACAGAACTGAACTGAACAGAACTGAACTGAACTGAACAGAACTGAACTGAACTGAACAGAACTGAACTGAACTGATTTCCTTGTGTTGAGAATGAGCAATGACTGATCATTCCAGAAATGGAAGGCGCGCTCTTTAGAAAGTATAGAGTGTGCTCTGCCTTACTTTGGTGAACCTTGGTGAAGGTTTAGCTCCAGCATGAAAGATGTTGAAGAAGGTTTAGCTTCAGTGAAAGACTGAAAGTCTAGTAGAGTTCCTAGACTATATAAGTTAGGACTCTTGCCATAATCCTAGTGTTAAATTAATCAATCAGAATATCGTCTGAGAGGAACATACAAAGATGTCCTCTACTCCCAGACCCACCAGAAACAGCTCTCGTGTAACTTCTTAAGTATATACATATCGTGATGAGACTATGAACTTTATGTTTACTTATAAGTACAGTCTTCTGAACTGTACTCCATGGCTCATGGCTATTGAAAGGACTACCTGACGTGCCCGAGTTGAGGGCACATGAGGAGTTAAGTAATCTACAAATCACCATACTGTATATAAGGTCCAGTTCAGGAAATCTAGAAAGTGTGTTCAATTCAGATTACGTGACTGTGGTAGGTATTTCTCACAAGTTGTTTAATGGAGTATGGGGACCTCGACCTCGGAATTGAGATTGAGATTGAGATTGAGATTGAATTGGGTGCAAAAAAACACCCGTGCACCAGGCTACCTCAGCAGAAAAAAGCCCAACGCAAACGATCTATTTTTTCGTTTTGTTTTATGAAATTAGGTTTGTTGGAATTCTAGAATTCCGGACTTTACAATGCATATTTTAGGGTTTACAATTTCTGCATGGCGGACTTTTGGTGGTCCTGTAGTTGGACAATTCCGGCCGCGGCCTTCAATTCCGGCCAATTCCGGTCAAGCTATCGCATACCATATCAGGATCAGTGCTCATAATTATACATCATATAACTATTTCAGATATAAAGTAAACAATGCAGTATGGTATTTTGTCCAATTTTACTCCATGGTTTGGAGAGCCAGGCACATAACTAATAACTGGCTCGATACGCCGACTCCCCCGCCAACTCCTTAAGCAGCCCAAAACCTTCCTGTGAGGAATCATCAACAATAAATCATACGAAACAGAGTACCTGACGTAACAACAAGAATCTAACACCCCCTTTTGGTTAACGGTTACTATACCCTTTTGGTTAACGGTTACTATACCCCTTCGGCAACCGTTCGGTTGAATTTTTTAGTGGTGACCAATCCCTCCTCCTGATAAATCATCAACGATTATACTTAGGTAATTTACATGCGTAGTTACATCTTCAATGAGCAGGGCACTACCTATAGAAGTATTATGAAACCTACACCTTCGGATCTGACAATAGCCATTCTCGTATGCCACCTCCTTAGTCATCATGGCACCAAGCATCAGAGTGGAATGTGATAAGCCCGAAATACTAGAGTGGAATGTGATAAGCCCGCAGTACCAGTTTAGAATGTGATAAGCCCGAAATACCAGGTTGTGTATGAAGAGTTTTCCTACAAGCATCTATCAACAACCAGCTGAATACGTCAACACCTTTCAACCTATATTTTACTATATGTATTGAAAACAGGGATATGTAAGTTGTACCTTACAAGACCAAAGTGGATTAGCTGGGGCGAGGCTGGTGAAGAGTTTTCACCCACTAGTGACCTGTACACGGTACATCACTGGTCTGCATACAACGCATCCACGAAGTACTCTGACTCCGTAAATGCTAGGTACTTGTTGACAACTCCCTCGTCGACTACTCAAGTCCGTGGACTACTGAAGTCCGTCGATTACTCAAGTCCACCAATTACTCAAGTCCGTCGATTACTCAACTCCACCAACTACTCAACTCCACCAACTACTCAACTCCACCAACTACTCAAGTCCACCAACTACTCAAGTCCACCAACTACTCAAGTCCACCAACTACTCAAGTAGCTCAAGTCCAACTACTCAACTCCACCAACTACTCAACTCCACCAACTACTCAACTCCACCAACTACTCAAGTAGCTCAATTCCTTTGTTTTTCAAGAATCATCAACCAACAAAAAAACTTAGTACATAAACATTTCACAAGAATCTGTCAACAAGTACCTAGCGTGTACGGAGTCTGTTAGCAAACGATTTTACAAGGATACTGAGATGCAAGGTATCCCGGCCGGGTAACACTTGCATACAATGTGCAGATGTTTCATGTATATGCAGGGTTGCATACAGCCAGTGTATATAACAGTGAGGTTTTCCTTCCCTTGGTAAATTAGGGAGTTCCTCGTCTATTCTAGATTCAATACATACCATGATAAACTAGAGGACGTAAGGAAGTCGTCCATTATAAGACTAACAGGTCCCTCCACTGTTAGTTCCTAACAGAGTCAAGGTACTTCGTGTTGAACTTGCAGGACTTCGGTACTTGTTAGGATCACGTGCCCTGGGCACGGGATTAAGTGAGACAAGTTCATGGTCGTACAGTGGGGAATGCAAGGGTTGGAAACCACTTGCTGCATGTGCAGATGAGCACATTTCTAACACTGTTCGAGAAAGTGGTCTACGACGCCCTACGACAGGAGTGGAAGAACCCCGCATCTTGGATGACATAGCAACCAAGATATTGAATACATAAGGAAGGGGAAACCCGTTCTAGTGAGTGACACTGATAAAGAAGTCAATCGCGTGAACCCTAGTTTAGTTGTCATGGGAATTCAACATGAGTACAACAACTTCCCTGCCTTACTTAAAGAAGTTGTTAGACAACGGACGCACTCGCATTCTTGTATACATGAGTGTAAAGGATAACGCTCGACACTTCGCAGAAGCATGGCATGCAGACTAGTCAAGTCTTATGTGCAGGTTGCCACTGTGTAGACAAGATAACGCTAGATCCTCAACGACAGTTGCGACACCAGGAGGTACTAAAGTTATCTATATTCGTTGATGATTTCTCAGAAGAGGAATCGGAGCTATTTAAATAACAATCTGGTAAAATCAAGCGATGAGATGAACCGATGAGATGAGCCGATGAGATGAGCCGATGAGATGAGCCGATGAGATAAGATGACTTCATCGGTCATTTGGTCAAAAAAGAAACGAGTAATAAACGAAAAGATTAACCAAAGGAGCGAGTAGTCAGACTCAGGTTTCGAGACCCTAATTTCAGAATCACGAGAAACTGATGATGTGAAGGGATGAGATCGTAATATTCAGAGACACTCATTATGTGGGGCTTCAGAGAATATGCTATGACTCTATTATACTTGGAGAACTACATTGACATGTGTGGTTTAAATTACTGGAAGCTCCTGAAGCAGTAGGATGTTCAGATACTGTGAATTATGAAGTGTTTGAACTTCAAGTTTGACAATGACTTACCGACATGAAAATGATGATATATACCCTCATTTCTGAGATTACTGAGGGTCCTGGATTCCGAAATGATTAACGAAACTTCCCGAGACTTCCCGAGTCTTCCGAGACTCACCGAGACTTTTTTTGATTGATTCGACTATTTTCGATCACGTTATACCGTCGACTATATTATTATCGTTATTTTTTGACTGTTTCTAGATTCCTGAAATTTTGTACCAGGTGTCACATCCAGAGGATGTTTCATACTATAAGACACTGAGCACATAGTGTAACATCCAGAGGTTTCATACTATAAGACACTGAGCACATAGTGTAACATCCA
>NKZI01002091.1:0-33640 GCA_002370645.1 Metschnikowia sp. 00-154.1 | reverse complement strand
ACGAAACTTTTTGAATTATTGGTTTGAAACATTTTTCTAGTATGGTTCGAAACATTTTGTCGCGCTAGTTTGAAACATTTTGTCTTACTGGTTTGAATAATTTTGAAAAACACTGTACTTCTATGTTACTTTTGTGTTGCTTTGTTGGCTTCATGTGTGCTAGTTTATTTCATGTGTGCTAGTTATTTCATGCTATTGGAATAAGGAATGAAGGCGAGAAACTATCACTCAGTGTTGCTCAATATGGGTGTGAGGGTCTGTTCCAAGGAAGGGTGAAAATAGACCTCAGGTCAGAGTTGCACATAAAGTGCAGATGCTTGGCTTCCGCTAAATTAAGCTCAATAAGAACATATATTGTCTTTTCTTGAGAAGTGAACCTGGCCAATGGAGCATGAAGAGTGACCAAGAAGACTCCTGATCAATGGAGTTCATCAAAGGATTTTAAAGGTGTCTTTTCGGTCAAGGTTATGTTCAGGATCGATATCCAGGCCAAGTATCCTGATCGTGATGAATTGCCTCAATTAAAAAGCTATGGCTTAAGGTTTGATGGCTTCAACTTTTGATTACCAAAGGGGCTCAATTCAATTTCTGACCAATATATGAAATTAGAGTTCACCCCTATAACCCTTTAGTTTTTTCGGTCATACTTACCCAATCTCGAGATCTGAAAAATATTCTGCAGAAATATTTAAACCTTAATTTGTGTTTTACAATAGATTTAACTGTCCCTTTTGTTTACAACATGACCCCATTCACTAACAAAGGTCTTGCGTGCCTTGACCGGGAACCCATTTAGTGGGTAAGCATACAGAGGTGCCCTACGGAAAATATTGGTGATTAATGGCGATATTTTCGAGGAGTTAGAAACAGATTAAGAAGATGCAAGAAAATTTCGAGAGGTTAAAAAATGCTGAGAGGTTAAAGACGGATTCCGAGAAGTCAAAAACGGATTCCGAAGGGGTTGTTGGTTGATGATTTTCATGAATGGACCTAGGTTTCTTGGCGGGCTCGGTGTCTATTATAATGTCTAATATCTGGCCGAGGAGGCGTCAGAATTGATGGAGTAAAGTATTTGTGCAGGAAGTATGCAAGGGTCTAGGGTATCAACACATATTTCCTAACTATTGTTTAGACGGCATTGAGCAACTGCCAAGGCGATTGAGTTCGTGAAAAAAGGACCCTGCTAGTATATATAAGCATACCAGTTCGCCTTTCTCCAACAGCATCAGTTACCATTATGAAGACAAGTCACTTGTTTTCCGCCTCTATTATCGTGACTACTGCTTGGGCAGAATCTGACAAGCCGTATGCTTTCTTCGCAAAAGAGGAAGGCAAATTAGTGCCGCTTTCCGGGACTTCCTTTCCAGGATTCGGGGATATTATTAACCTCTTTTCTTATGGAGGCCCGCTGGCCGTCCCTGCCGAGTTTGGCTTAACACTAGACAACCGTGCAGTTGCTGCTGACGAAAGGCAGTCAGCTGTGTCGTTGATGAGGCCTTTCTTTCTTTTCGGCGAAGTTGATTCGACTCCTTTGCAGTTGGAAAGAGACAACAAGGTTGTAAATGGAAAGTTTTATTCCTGCAACTTGAAGTCCAAGAGCAAAGCAACCTACGTCTTTTACCGGAATTTCCCGTACAATCAGCCTTGCCAGGCTGTGGACGTCTACTTCTTGCCTTATGACAAATCAACCGGAACTGCTGAGGAGATTGAAGTTAACTATGATGAAGGTCTTGACAAAAATAAAGTCGGAAGAAACAGGCATGACCCTATCAACAAATATACATTGGCTTTCTTTGCAAAAGTTGGTGACAAATATATGCCCCTTACCCGTAATGCTTATCCAGAAGTCCTTCCCGGCATCAGGACTTTATCTTACAAAGACTTTTCATCCGAAGCTGCGGAATTTATCTTCGAAAAAGGCTATGCTATCGGCTTGGGAGAATATTTTAAAGATATCGTGGGATTTCATGATGGTCTTCTCAGTGTGGACTCTACTATCCAGGCGAAAAAATTGAACATTGATTATGAATCTAGGGTTCACGATTCGAAATACTACTCGTGCCCAGAAGCTAACGGTCGAAACGTCATTCGTGATACGCAATTATCTGCAAATTGTTTCGAGGTGGACATTTACTTTTTGCCTTACGATAAGGAGGCTGGTACTGCCGTGGACACTTCGGAAGAATACCAAACGGATTCCGTATCCGTCACCGGGAACTTGCCATATGTGATCTTTGCAAAGATGGCTGATACTATGGTGCCGCTTGGATCCCAAGAATTTACTAGCATCAATGGGATTACTCACAGTGTCATGTGTCACGGAAGCCATAGCTGCGACCCTGTTGAGTTCGACATCAAAGGCAAACATGCCATTAGCATAAACACAAACAATAATGGGTTCCTTGGAATACGCGATGAGATACTTTCCTACGGACGTGACGTCGAAAAGGCCGATTTGGAGCTTGACGACAATCGGAAGATCCTCAATGATAAATACTATTCATGCAGTACCGAAGCCGGTATTCAAATCATTAGCACATACATAATTTCTGCTTCATGTTCTGATGTGGAGATCTACCTCTTGCTTCATGATACAGGAGCTGCAAATGCCTTTATGAAAAAGCTTGCCTCTGGAGACGAATCAGCAGAGAACTTCTTTAGGCATGTGACTAGAACGCAGGAAGTAGAAGATTTTTATGATAGACCCTCTTCGTCGTTTGAAACTGCCACGAGGCCTTGGCAAGAACAGACTCCGTTGCCTCAGCCAAAAGATGAGAGCCCTTTGGAAGAATATGAATTACTGAGTTCCGTTTCAAAGGCTCAAGGCTTGCAATTTGGGTTCTTTGTCAAGATCGACGGTGCCATGGTGCCTCTCTCTGCAAAACAATCTGAAGATTTCGGAGATAATTCGTGTGTGATGTTCTATAAGCGTGGTGTTCGCGAGCCTGTTGAGTTCATCTTGGAACAGGGCAAATTCCCTCGCAGTTTACATATACGCTGTACCGGGTACGTTGGACTCACTAACGGTGCAGTTACGATTGTTGATCGTATGCGTCTGGGTGCATTGGCTCTCGCCAGAGATGGGAGGGTCATTAACACCGCATTCTATTCGTGCTGGAGCAATCCCGTCAGTGCTGACGTGATCTCCGACCAAATGTTGCATGAGGATTGTTTCAAAGTGGACCTCTACTTCTTGGGTTTAGACCGAGATTCTGGAAAACCTATTGTTAATCTGTTTTCACCTGAGCCTGTTAGAGATCAAGGATATGAAAAGGAAGGACATGATGTACCCTATGATAATCGGGAACAGGATTTTGTATATGAAAAGGAAGGACATGATGCGCCCTATGATAATCGGGAACAGGATTTTGTATATGAAAAGGAAGGACATGATGCGCCCTATGTTGGTCGGGAACAGGATTTTGGATCCAAAAACACATACGTGCCTGAAAACAAATTCGTGTCTGAAGATGAATCTGAGCTCGACTCGATGGATGACTCGATGGATGACTCGATGGATGACTCTATGGACGACTGAGAGCCTTAGGTATTTCCGATTTAAGGCTAGGGTGTTGGTGAATGTGATTCAACCGATCCATTGTGAAATGGTGGATGATTATCTTTCGGTATGTTCTTTGAGTGGCATCTGACGACTTATGCCAGTCACATGGACTATTCAGGGTTCAATGCCTATTTGGCCAACTAGCCGAGTTTGGCCAGATTACACTTTGGCCCACTGACGAAAACGATATTTTTTTCGTCGGTATTTTTTCGTTAATTTTTTTTTTACTTTGTTATCTCTTTGTTATCTCGTGTTCTTATTTTTATATAAGTGCTCATGCTTTTGTTTTCTATAAGTACTCATACTGTAGTCAGGGACTATTGTCCGGTTTGAATCTCACAGCTTGATAATCTCATAACTTAGTAATCACATAGCTTGGTCCATTGTTGATTCGAAACATGCCAAGAAAAAGTCAAGGCTACTTCAAACCTGGTGGTTGGCTGTGTGCATGTCGCAGTCTATTTGTTGAACTTGTGAGCCGTGACAATCATCGTATGTGCAGGACTGGATGAGTTGTACTATCTGCAGTACAGGGTGAAAACACTGAGTTGGGCAGATGGCCCAGGCTCACATGTCTCTATGAATGCAGTGTGCAGATGAAACCAGGAAGTATGCATGGTGAATGTATTACTAAGCATTCATGTCACTATATGAAGTTCCTCAGAAACGAATGAGGTTGAAGGCCGGTAACGGGATTCCAGAAATAGAAACAACCAGAACAATCGGAAGTTCCGATTGGGTCTCTGGAGAGAGATGACCTCGAGATTGAATACAGGAATGAATTCCGAGGAGGACTTTATGTATCTGGGATCCTGGTCATATTTGACAGGGCATCAATTAGGAGAAGAGTTCACTGATATCTAGTTTAGAAGAGAATATAAGTGACCTAAAGATAAACACCGATACTCTATACTTGAGAGAATTATTAGAGGCCAATGTCATAACAATTCCAACTTACCAGAGAGTGTATACACAATCTCAACACTATTGTCTCTGTTCGAAACCAAAATTTGACCTCGCCACGCTCAGCCTCACTACTGCATGTTGGAACATGAGGGATTAGTACATCTCTGATGTACTGCATGTTCCATGTGACTGCATGTAAGCAGGACAGATGAAACAGTGATATGCAGAAATAGACTGAGAGTGGACGACGTCCCGCGGAAAAGGGAGCGGGGAACTGAAGCGGAAAAGGGAGCGGGGAACTGAAGAGGAAATGAAAGAAGGGACGAGGTTGGGGGTCGAGTATAGTTTAGAGATAATCCTTCCAATTTATGAGTTATTAGATGACAAAGCACAACACTGCGCAGCCTCTGCATTGTCAGAGAACAAAGGCGACTCCGCCACCCTTTTACGACACCAAGTGGACTATTTAAGGAACCCCATCCCCAATCTTTTCACCTCACAAAAAACAAGACACAAACACAAACATAAAAAAATATGTTCTTTCAAAAGCCCACCCTTTTGGCAGTATCAGCCACGCTCTTTGTTTCCTCAGCAATAGCGCTCTCCTTCGACGAGGCCAGTGTGAGGGCCAAGCGCGCAGACGACAACGACAACGAAATCTCCATCAGATACCTCGATGGGCACGTACGGCCTCTCGTCTACGATAAATACTTCAACGGTGCTGATTGCGCCAATACCGAGGCAGACCTTTCGTCTGTGTCTCATGAATGTCTTTACTTGAGAGTGTGTCTCGATATACAAAAGAACCAAACATGCACCAAGGGTGCCGATTTCCGCCAGAAAAAAATGTTTGACAGAAGCGAAATCGACTCCGACATTGTGTGTGCGCAAGAAGTACTCTGCCAGAGGGTACCTGAATCCACTCAATCGTTAGAGGAGCAGGAGCGAGAAAGACCCAAGTACGACGACAGCGAGGTGTGTGAAGGGGAGTTCATGACTCTTGAATACTTCCCCAAAGAATGTGCTTTTGAGGAGGCCATTCGGTCCGGTGTAAGAAATAAGGGAATTTATGCCGCTATCTATCACGACAAAGGAAGCAAGGGGTGCGAATTGGCTTCTACGATTTTACCGAACTTGTCTAAGACATGTCTTAAAAGGTTTGTTGACTTTTATGATCACAAAAATTCTGTTGAAGCACCATCAAAAGAAGAATTTGTTTCCGACGAAGAATGTCAAGTTTTGGCTAGTTTGACTGAATCCATTCCTGACTGTGTGTATAAATTCGCCAACGAATTGGATGGACAGGACAGGCGTTTCTCCGATCTATACAAAACGTCTTTCGACTGCAAGATTTTAACTAATGCTTTTAAGAATTTCCCCGAAAAGTGTTTCGGCGAGCTTGTTGACTACTACGACAAAAAGAACCCTCCTCAACTGGACTAAATCCGGAGCCAAGAACGATGATCCGGTTGATCCGGATGGGGTTTTAGCTTGAGCAAAATCTTTTAACTAGTTTAAGTTTTTACTGTCATTTTTTTTCTAGCATTTTGTAGCGTCCCAAGAATCCTATTCCCAGGTTGGGCCTTTCCTTGACATAAGGTCATTTTAGTCTAGGTCATTCTGGGACCTACCAAAATTTTTTCCGTAAATCTTTAGTAATAAATACTTCTGGTAGTCGGGTCTGTAGAATAGATATCTACTCTGAACCCTATACTACTCTATACTACTCTATACTCCTCTATACTACTTTATACTACTCTATACTACTCTATACTACTCTATACTACTCTATACTACTCTATACTACTCTATACTAATGCTCAGTAGTACTATTGTAAGTTAAGTCTTACACAAATTAGTCCAATGTGGCCATAGGATCTCCTTAGTCTTTTTTTCCCCAGAGATAATGTACTACTAAGAATAAGCAAGTAGCAGTAGCAGTTTACGGTGATAGATACAGAAAATGCAGTATATGCAAATGACTAATACTTTTTAATCGGATTCCACAAAAAAAAAACAGCTACCAAATAAGTATCACACTTTCTTTCTAGATCACTACGGTGTGCTATCTCGTGAGAAGGGCCCATCAAAAGGGCACATTCTAAGATGACTTGTGGGACTTCGCACTCAGTCTTGTTCTGATACCTCACTGAGAAATTAGATACGTGCCTGCAGGGATGGAGCCTCATCTAGGATCCATCCCTCATAGGGAACGGTCAGCGTGGGGCTAAATCTATTTACCTTTCAAAGAACCCTTTGGAAATGATTCCCTGAGATAGTTCAGTGAGTGACATTTCTGTAACAATTTGTATTCAATATCTAGTCTGTATAGAGAAGGTAGAATAAAGGTCCTTGAAGGGAAAGAATAAAAAATATTCTTTCTTCTCATACCTGTAGGAAGAGGTCGTGCAAGTTCAATAAGTAGAGCATCGGTAAAACTGGAAGTGCGGTTTAAGACAGCAGTCAAGGGAAATGAGGGCTTATGCCCTATGGGCATACATGATGCAATGGAACCTTGAGTGCAGGGCACTTAGGGATATATACTGCATATGCACCTCATATCACAACAAGTCTCACGCTCAGTCTCACGCTCAGTCTCACGTTCAGCCTCACGCGTGGATGCTCGTGCTACATGCCGAACGATAAGGCGCAGTCGCAATCCATACGGCAAGAAAGGCTGCAGTCGCGATCGTCAGATTCAGGTTCCAGAACACCAGAATACCAGAACACCAGAACACCAGAACACCAGACACGAACATTGTTAAGAAACGAATTCCATTAAGGTAGCAATTCCAGGTCGGAAACTGAGATGTAAGCTATCCCGGTCGGGTAACACCCGCATACTACACATGTTTCATGTTTGTGCGGGATTGCATGCACCCAGTGTATATAACAGCGGGGTTTTCCTCCCCTCGGACTAACCAGGTAATTTCTCGACTATTCTAGGTTCAATACATCCCATGATGAACTTTATGATATTAGGAATACCTTCAATATATAGACCTACAGCCTGCGGCTCCTGTGAAAGTCTAACAAACATCAAAACACCAAAACACCGCATCATACTATCCCATACTGGTCCATACTAGTTCATACTAATCATAATCCCACACTAGGAGGTGTAATGGCTCGGATGTATTGGTACTTATGGAAAGGAGACTGCATGTATTGGTTGTTCCTCTTGTTGCGCGTTACCAAAACCTGTTGAATATGCAAGATGCGCTAACTCGTGTGTGTAGGCAATACATTACATGCAGTACAGGGCGTATGAGTGAAGGCTAGCATTACAACTGGGTCTTGTCGGAGTCAGGTTTGCCTCAGAGAAAATGCATTAACAAGTCCGGTGCAGGAAGAAGGAGTCCAGGATGGAAAGGTATATATAGAGGAGAATCCGCTCTTGGTTGAGCGGTATCATCATTGACCAGAATTCTACAGACCTTCTAGTATAGATCAGTAACACATCTTAACACTTCCAAGTAAACAACTATGACTACTACTGATCCATATCTCTTGAATTTGATAGCCAACAACGACGTGACTGTTCCTGACTTTGATAGCGTTATCTCTAACGCTCAACACCAAAAATGTCTTTGTATGCAGTACGAAAGTAAAAATTGGCTTTACTTGGATAATTTCGGTACTTTATCAACATGAAACTATAGGAAATGGTGTTTTTTTGCCCTGAAACAGCTCCATCTTGATTTAAGGAGTTTTCGATTTTTGGTGGTGCTTATAGTTTTTCTTTCTTTCTCACCTTTAGCAACGGTATGTGTAAACTGCAAAATAGAACCTCATTTCAGAGCTAAGTCAACCACTAAATATGTTTTCAAAACAGAAAAAAATCCATTCAGAACCAATATTAAACATTAGTCAGGCTCATCTTACTATTTTGCACTATATGAACTAGCTGGTACTCCAGGTCTTTCTCCAGGTCTGGGAACACCATAAGAGCATCGGCGTACGGTTGCAACTTCGGGTAACTTCTGAGGGATTTCCTAAAACTTCCAATCTTTGGGATGTGAAGCACCGCAAGGTTTCACATTGGTCCTAAGAATCTATATTGTGTTACCAACGGCGCTCTTATGTCACATGCATCAATAATTATTAGCACCTAGTATCCAAGTCTCTCGAATACTAACTAACACACCAACTCAATCCTATGAGTGTTATGGTTCGGGGATGGACCTAACTAAGCCTAGTTAGTAAAATCGACTGAAACTGAGTACTCAATTCTACTGAACATATGAGTTTTCCTAACAGAGTCAAGGTACTTCGTAGATGTGTTGGATGCAGGCCAGTATTATATTATGTGCAGGTTACTGACGAATGAAGGGTTTTCACTTGCCTTACACCTCATTTTGTACTTTGATCTTGTAAAATATAACTTGAAAGCCCCTGTATGTTAATATACACTAAAACAGATGCTGAAAAAATGTGGGTCAAATGCGATACATCCACTATCGGCACACTTTTTTGACTCTTCTCACTTGAACACCTCCTCTTAAGCTCCAGGCAACCAATCACTCAACAGAATCAAATTTATTGGATATATTATTAGTATGCACTCAATAAAAAACAGATTGGACCCATAACGGTAGAGATTCCTGGAGAAACTCCTTTCCTGTATATAACAATAGGTGATGATTTACGGAGAAGTAAAACAAACAAATAATCAAATAAGTTTAAACATGAACTCAGTAAAATGGTTCCCGTCAGAACTTTTCAAGGGTTTCTGTGTCCTTTATTAGGCTCACGTGCAAAACATGTGACCCTCTTTATCACGTGGCGCTTTTAACGTGCGGGTTTAACGTGACGCTGTACCACTTGGCCCCTAACCGGTCCTAGGTATCATGTGACATGTTAGACGAGAGGACGTACCCAGAATTCCTCATGAACAGTGAAGAGCCGGGAAAAAAGCTTCATTTGAAACAGGAGGCCTTGGACCTCAAGCACTTCCGTCGTGCCGAGACAAAAGAAGACGGTCTTGGCTTGGGTATCGTGATCAACAAGTTCTTTGGCCATTTGAGGCAGGAGAACTCTATTATTGCTGGCAATTTGTTCTTGTGTGCACTGACCCCTAACCCCCTAGATCAATTTCATCACCAAAGACGGCTCGGACTCGGTGGACGTTGCTGCGGAAAAAAAGAATCTCTCGAACAACAACTTGGTGGACCAGATCTTGAAAGACTCCGATCATGTGTCCACCATCAATACTTTAAAAGAGTTCTAGGGTCTTGAAAAGGCCGTCAAGCCGCTGGCAGATAAGGTGGTAAACTACTACAAGATCAAGTTGAAGCAGACGGATTTTGAGTTCAACGATATCCAGATATTGCAGGACTTGGAGAAACTGCAGAGAGCGGGCTCGCTCACCAAGTCCGAGGTTGCGTAATTGGACTCGCTCAAATATGCAGTGAGTGTCAAGAGAAACCCTCTCAAGTACTTTATGTTTATGAACTGTTACTAAAATATCAGCTCTTTACACATAATCTTACACTATTGTGGATACTAGACTGCTTTAGCTATGTTTGGTGTTTAGAAACAGCTCTTGGTGTCTCTCTGGGACCGCAGCCACTCACGTGCCCGAAGTCACGTGAAGGCTCACCCCAATATAAAAGGACAAGCTCGCGCTATTTCATAACACCACCAAATATATATATCAACTGAGGGAGGACATACCAAGATGTCTTCCGACACCAGACCCACCAATGTTAATTAGTGTAGAAGTACTGACATTCGATGTTTACTAAGGACTTGGATTGATTCTCCATAGTTGGAGGTAGTGCACATAATGGACTATATTATACCATTTACAGGGAGATCTTTTTAGGTGACAATCCATGGCATTTAAAACACAAATCTCTGATCTTAGTAAGAACCTGCCTCTAGAATATTTAGTATTTGTTGGTCCCAAGGTGACTTTCCTTTTTACTACTGGAGCCAAATCCACAGGAACTACTAAAGATTGCTCTACAATGTGATATTTAAATAAAGATTCATAAAAATCGTAAATCCAATAAGACTGGCTTAAATAAAATCTTAGAACGCATAGGTATGTTTGAAAGTGAAGCTAGTAGCTCATTTTATATTGACAACTGCTCTCATGCTCGAAAGATCAACCAGCGGACTGATTTATCGCGAATACATAAAAGGCAAGTAGTCAGTCAGAATGCCAGCTTCCGGGGTGGTCACATCAGGAATGTCTCCCTTGAAATTAGTGGGTGAGTAAGGTACACTGACGTCATACGGCGGCAGCTCTACATCACCAGATGCAGATTTGGTAGGGACACCGCGGGGATTCAACGTATCCAGCTCAGTTTTTAAGGGAGGGACGACTTGCTCGATTTCGGGTTCCGGCAAAAAACTCATGTCCCTCTTATCCATGACACGCGAGCCAGGAACCCAATTCACGTCTATTTCGGAAGGCAAGAAGTAGATATCCACAGGAACACACTTTAAGAGTTTGGTGGAGTGGTCCTTACTCATCATAAAGCCCCGGAGACTGCCGTGAACCCATTTACACAAGTAAGGAGTAACATCGAGAACTTTTGAGCGGCCATCCAAGTGCAATTTAATGGGCTTCACCTTGCTGGGATTGCCGACGACCAAATAGTCATTGACAATACCAAAGATGTTTTTCTTTTTGCCTTCGCCAGTAGTTGCAACTTCCTTTTCTACGGTGAACTCGGGAGGAACTGGGAGCCGAGGACCACTAAGGGCAAGGTAAGTAAGAGCAGGAAGCTCCAAACTAGTGAGCGGCTCCAACATGCCATCGACGTTTGCATAAAATTTCAGAGGAGAGTATGCTGATACAGTAGTGGCCACAAGTAAGGTCAGGGTCAAGTAAGAAGCTTTCATGATAATTGAATTGAAGTGAATTGAATTGAATGTTGCTGAGGATTTTGTTGCTGAGGATGCTGATGAGGAGGATTCTGGAGAGGACAGACCCCTGGTATTTATATTGCAGCCAAAGACCCATTTGTTTTTGTCCGATCAAACCAATTGTTGCAACAATGATTCATTGTCTCCGGGAGAAACAATACAAAACCGTTTGAACATGACCTGATACATGAAACGGACTTGTACGTGGGCAAAGAAGTTTCCATGAGAAAATTCAGCCCGCTTCAAATTTCCATCCGGCTCACATGGTGCTCGTATACAGTCATAGATCTGGAGGAGTTCTTGGACCCATCTCTCTTCATAACCGTAGTCCTCAAAAAAGTATTAAACCAAAGCATCAGCTTCAATTTTGAACCCAGTTTTGGCTTTAAGATTGTATTAATTTTAATCCCTGGGCTTTTTACCTTTTCTACTGAGAGCTCACTTAAGTGATACCTCTTGGTCACTCACCATGATGCACAGACTAGGTACAGTACGCCAACAGGATGAAAAAGAAACGCCGTTATTTCTTTTTTGAGAGATCTAATTGTTACGCCTGCGTCTTTGGCCGGGAACAGAGGCTTACTCCAATATATGTCTCTGGTGTGAACATATAGTGGTTGTTGGGGATGTTAATTTCATATACTCAATACACCAAACTCGGGCCCAGACATTAACCTTTCGATTCAGCTTCAAAAGTGCATAAAATCTTATATCCGGATTGGCGGAGGTAGTCTCTCGAAAAGGCTAATAATTGGTCTGGCGTCTTTATAATTGGTCTGGCGTCTTTATAATTGGTCTTGCATGATATGGGTTTCGAATGCCACGCGCAACTGGTGCTGAGGTGTCCTGTCAATTAGAATTTTTTTCGGTTTTTCGGTTGTCTCTGTACATCTGTTTGTCTGTGTCTGTATTTCATGAATGCAACACATGTGTCATCAATGTTTGAAGTGCTTTGTCTCTTGACTTAAGTAAAAATAGCTAGCTAAGCAACTCCCTTTCCTTCAGAATAGACCGACCAGACTACACAGCTAAAAGCCGAGCAGTATAACTCCGAGTATCATAGTCGAGATAAGACATTTTGGAATTCGGTTTTATCAGCCGTCTCCTAAAAAAGAGATTCTTTTTTAAATAATGTTCGGGTTTGGTGCCTGATCCGAAACTTGTGCATTCGGCTTCCGCGAAGGGTCCCAGTCTGCATCATGTATTAATTTGACATGTGCTGTGCGAGGTGCAGAGATACGCATCGATGATCTTGCAAGAACAGGCGGAACCATATTGGCAACAGAGGAGTTCTAGAATTCAGAGAAAGATACTTTACGGTGTATAATAATTTTTGATGGAAACAATTATTCGAGGATGGTACTTAAGTTGTCTTGTACTTTCGTTGTCTTGTGTGCATACCAGCTTATGTTCGTATAAAAGGTAGCTTCAAGTGTCCAGCAAAACCATGGCAGTTTTATTTGGCCCAGCTAACCTAGAGATAAAGAACACAGCATAAGAAAAGAAATGGTCGTGGGGTGTATTGTGATGCAACATGTACTAAGCTACAGACCATAGCCGTGTAGCAGATCAGCCCACTTCTTCAATTCGCCAGCCAGAGCCCTTTCAATAGGGGACTCACAATAGGGGAACCTGTTTAATTTTTACCGGAACACATTGATCCCGTTCCATCAATGGCGAACTCCTTTTATCAAACAAGAAACGCCTTTTAAAGAGGCATGTTGCGTTCATTGTGATAGATGTTCATAGAAGCTGATGCCAAAAGTCGCTTTCACAGGAATATCTTTCGGAACTTTGCAACCATTATCAACTTTTGAAACTGAAAAAACTTCTAGAGTCATTGTGGGAATATAAAGCCGTGGGAGTGTATTCATAACTACCATCTCTCTTGTGGACTATCTCCTATTGGTGGTGTAAAGTTTGGCTGGATGCTGGATGTGTCATAGCTTACCAATCATAAGCCCGTAATTACAACACGAATGTATTTACTAGAAGAGAAAAGCAAATTGGTATTTTTTTGAGGTTTCGGAAGTATATTTTTGAGTCCCTATTCCTCGTAATTAGTATATTAAGACAAAAGGTGCATGGGACCAGTAACCGAGGCAGCAGCAAAAGTTGCAAAAACAATAAAAAAAAGCAAGAAAAAAATGTTTCTTTTTTGATTAAAACTGGTACTTCATATTGCTCTTTTCCATGTGACTGAAGAGCCAGTGCAGTCGACTTTCCCATTGAGAAGCACACAAACAAAGAGTCCGCACAACGCCAACAATAACGATATTAGGAAAATACGACAATTGTGAAATAAGACAATTGTAAGATACGATAATTTATAATAGACTACGGTGATTGAAAAAAAAAAATAGATCTAAAGGTCTCGATATTTATCCTCCATACTATGTGAACACCAAAACTCTCTCTACCTTGTCGTATCCATGCTATATTCCGCACTGCTTAAAAGCCCTGTATCCTGTTACTATCTTCTACCGCACTTTGCTTTTACGAACACCATACTATCCATACTATTCATACTATCCATATCAACTAAATGCTATTCATACTACTAGTACTAATATAATAGAATAGTGTATATTAGAGTAGTATGGCTGTTTATTGTCTTAGAGTCATACAATAGTTGTTAGATTCTTGTGTAACATTCAGGTACCAAATTATCTTTATTCGTTGATGAT
This sequence comes from Metschnikowia sp. 00-154.1, assembly GCA_002370645.1. Classification (NCBI taxonomy): domain Eukaryota; kingdom Fungi; phylum Ascomycota; class Pichiomycetes; order Serinales; family Metschnikowiaceae; genus Metschnikowia; species Metschnikowia sp. 00-154.1. Next base: position 19,606 of record NKZI01002091.1, on the reverse strand, counting down.
TACCTATTACCCAAGAGGGAGAAATCAGGCTACTCAAGTAGTTGAGAGCGGGGTCACCTAATCAACCGGTCGTTGGTAGGTGGTTGCAAGAAACTCTTCACAGGACAAAGGTGGTCATTGTTGAAGCTCATCATATTCACCTGGTACCTCATACAATGGTGACTGAGGAGACAGTTTCATGGAATGGCCATTGTGAGGATTAAACGGCAATGCTTTATAATACCTCTATGGTTAGAGCCCGGCCTATAGTGAATCGAACAATATTAGTGTAGATATAGTGGAGTTGTACATAGTAGTGTATAGTAGAATAGTATCGAGTGATACAATAGTATTGCAGGCATTATACTAGCTGCTACAACATATTCTTCTGACTACTACTTTAGACAACATTGACTATCCATACTATCCATACTATGACCCACATTATGAATGTCACGTGATTAACTATTACTAAAGCAAATAACTGTGCGTGGATGCTAGTACTGATTTTGAGGATATATCTTGAATTAACATCAAAATGAGTATAAATTGCTTTGAAGCATTGTTCATGTTAATTTATGACTAGTATTCATTAACTGACTACGATTGCCGCATATTAAGCTCTTACTTAAGTCTGAATGCGTTGATACCATGAAGTGCTCTTCGATAGTACTTTCAAATATGAGGGGGTTATTAAATATTTGAAAAAGAAAGTTACTACAATATAATCCACTATAACTGCTGCAATGGGTGCCGAATGCAAGATGTGGGAGGCTCCACACAGCTAGTGATTTTCTTAGTCTATAAGAATAGGTAGGAGTTCACAGTACACGTGGGTCAAATACTGAAGAGACAGTGAGCTCTTAAGCTCCCAAACATTCCTTGTTTTTAAACCAATTTCATCGGAGCATCTTTTGAAAACAATCAATCTTATGAACTGTAGACTGCTCCATGTAGTAAGGTCTAAGAACAACCTGTCTCTTAGTACAGCTTTGCTCCAATATCTTCATAAAAAATTCACATATTTCTATTGCTGTTATTTTCTTTCCTTCTGCATAACACTATGGTCCTGGTTTATTAGGTTTGTCATAAAGTCAGTAATAGAATCTACCTAGAATAGTATCTTTGAAGGCACCTTTGAGGTATTGAGACCAGTCAATTGATTGAGTACTGAGTATGAGCTGTAGATCACCCGAGTATGGTTAGAAAGAAATCCCAAATAATTAAATACAGAAGTAATTTAAATTGGTATTTCCTGCAAGTTATTGCTGGATGTAGAGATGTATATTCATAGTCTGATGGTCTACAGTGCCAAGAACAGTCAACGGGCCACACGTATGTCTATACATAAGTATACGAAAGCCATTTCATGATCATAGGTAATCGTATATATCGAATATAATTTTAAGGACAACTTTTTTCTCCCTTATTTGGTGTACGGCTGGAGTATAATGGTCATAGAGGTTAGCGGTGTTGCTGGTAGACCGTCTCTTTGCACTCCCGAGCGGTTTATGTGTACACCGTGTTTCTGAAGATAATCAGTCCAGGTCCTTAGTAAGCATCAGTACCTCTACACTAATTATTATTGGTGGGTTTGGTGTCGGGAGACATCTTGGTATGTCCTTCCTCAGTTGATATATATTTTTGGTGGTGTTATGAAATAGCGCGAGCTTGTCCTTTTATATTGGGGTAAGCCTTCACGTGACTTTGGTCACGTGAGTGGCTGAGGCGTTAGAGAGACAGCAAGAGCTGTTTTCTCAACATAGGTTTTAGAGGTGATTAAATTCGTATCGTCAGAATTATCAGTACCTTTAGTGATCTAATTCATTAATGGTTCCATTCCTTTGGTTCTTATTCGACTTGTATGACTGAGTTCCTTTTATGATAGAGTGGACCTTTAATTGTATGTCACGTGATATGGCGCATTTAATTACCTATTTGGGTAAGATGCACTCACAGCGTTTGGTTCAACTTTGGTACTACTTGAAGCATTGTACTAGTTCTGTACTTGAGGTATTATTTATACAATCAAAATCACTCATACTGATATTTCAACCACCCAAAGTTATTAGGGTATTTACAATATTGGATACGAGGCAGGAAAACGGATGATTTGGTTAAAATACTACCTATTACATTGCCAATCTCCATAAATTGTCACGAAAAGTATATTGTTAGAAGGAGACTCTCTTAAAGAGTTCATACTGTTTTAATAGAATGTTTTGGAGGTAACTCTGATTTTTGGTGTGTCTTTAACACTTTTGTGGTTTAGTCTTTCACTTTGAGAGGCTCCAAGAAAATGCGAACTATACCCACACTTGGCCAACGTAATAGGGGTAAAATAGAACAAGAGTTCTTTTGAGTATTTAAGTAATTTGATTTCCTTGAATTATATATCACTCAAAAACCTAGATGCACCTGTGAAATAAAATACTCAGTGTGGTGGAAGTGCTATAGATGTTGAACTTGCGGGACATCTGTACCTCAAAATCACGTGCCACTAGGCACGTGAGCAAAGTTCATGTTCACATGTCCTATCAATTGATGTGGTGACAGAACCGGATCCAACCAAGTTGGTTTAAGCTGCTGGCCATGTGTGGTAATTTTTGTTACCGGTGTTCATTGATTTTTGCACCCACGCATTCAAAGTATATGTGCACCGGAATGCATTTGATGTCACCATTGGTGCTGCAGTGACTACTAAGTAATTGGACCAACTCAGTTTTTTGAAAAATATTGTGTGTAGTTTCGTTTTTGAAAAAAAAAAAAAGAAAAAAAAATTTCAAGCAGTACTTGTAGCTGCTGGATCCAAGGAATCTGGGCTTTAGCTTTGTCTTCCCTAGTCATTCTGTCCAGAGGAGACCTAACTGCTTTTGTCCGACACCATCGAGTAAAATATTAGCCGAATGTTGGTTGATCCATTCTATTGAACTATATACAATTACACTGCTAGTATTTTGAAGGAGTAGGAGTACACACCTGCATATAACAGGTCCCCACCAAACATTTAATCATTGTCCAACCTTCGGTGATGGCTTGATTTACGTCTAGGTGCCAAATCAATATGTTCAATATGTTGCTGCCGCTCATTATCTCTCGGCATTTCTTGACTACTAGCCTATACAAAAGAACTAGGACTCTGTAAAGAACCTAATATGGTGGTGTACGGGTGTATTCGTGGATTAACTGGTGGGCACTGGTTTCAGCTAATATCAATAAATAAAGCATCCCACGTATTTATTTACCTGCAAAAGGTTCCAATAAATATCTAGTTCCACATCTAACTAGTGGGAAATATAATATTTGCACCCTTTCATTTCAAGGCGACTGCATCCAAGGCCAGCCTGGCTACTCATAATCCTGTAAAATGCTCTCTATTGACCCCAGCAACCAGTTACGGTAGCTTGGAAAATATACAGTCATTTACGTTTGTGCATAAAGCAAAAGTAAGCGATTATCATGTACTTATCAGCGTAGTACATAGCAAGAACAACTGAACACACTAAATAAAGCACACTAAATGGATCCTAAGTGGGTTATAAGATTGGGGTTCATTCAAGGAGGCCTTCCTTCCTTTTTATAAATGAGATTTACAAGAATGAAGTATGAAGGAAGGCATCAAGGCTCAATAAAAACAATGTATGAGAGCTAAAAGACCCGTTGTTTTAAATAAACCTTTAATATACAGTGAAGGTGACATCCCTTGAATCCTAAAACCACTGTTCTCCTCATATATAAAAATCAAAGACTTTCTTGGCAATATAAAGAGGGTGCTTCCTCATTCAGAAACTAGATACTGCCTTTCTAGATGTTCATCTAGAGATGGAAATATAATATGACAACATTAGTACCCATGGTTGAATAGACCAATCAGTTGTCAATCAGTTCCTTTAGAGTTGAATCTCTCGAGGTTCATATTCATATCAGTCAGTAATAAGAATATGGCTCACTTGTTCTATTTTCTCTTTTCCAGTCTTCAGACGGCCTCCAGTTTGTGTGCAAATGTATTCATATCAGCCAACCTTTCTGTCTCCTACACCAATATGTGGAAAATCTATCATAATGGCTCAATAAAATTGGCTTCCCACCACTAAAACCTCTTTGGTCCAATATACAAGACCAACGGCCGGTCCAGATGATGATCCAGACAAGCTGAATGGATTTGAATTTGCCGGTGAGTGACCATGGAAGACCTTGAGCTGTCTTTTTTTCACCCATTAAAAAATGACCACTCTGGCATTATAAAAGACCACTCTGGCATTAAAAAGGACCAATCCGACTTTAAAAAATTGAATGGGTGGAGATGTATACCAATTTCTAGCTGAGACAAATACACGTAAGTATATGCCAGAGGTATTGTACCATGGTTCCTAGGGCTACCCCAAGGGACCCCCCAGGCTAATGGATATATTTCCCAAAAAGCGTACACTAACTGGTGGTACAGACAATTCGAGGAACCACACTTTTGAGCTAACTTCAAAGATTATAATTTCCATAAAGGTGGTTCTAACGCATGATCCAAGCAAACCGGATGTTGGAACTGACTTTAAAGGAATGCTCACTGGCTGAATGGTGGTTTTTTGTATGTAGGTGTCAGCTACAGTATCATCTATACTTGTACTATCTATGCTTCTCACCCCGACTAGGCTTTATGGAAGTGAGAGCAGTTCTAAATAGGCACCAAATGAAACGGTTTCTCAATTTCGTATTTTTTCGAGTCCACCATACTATGGAAACATTGAGTTCTGACAAGTACGCTTTTTGTGGTCTAGACTATTCTGCGGGGTTCTCTATTCTTTGTTTTTTTTTTTTTTTTGATTTAGTAATGGAGTCTTCGAGTGGAAGTGTAAGGTAATATTCTAGACACCAGCCTGGTTTAATCTGGAAAGAAACGGAGTCAAAAGAAAGCACGTGATTAAAATGAGAGAAAATAAGATACAATGGGGTACAACGTATTACAATGTAATAAAACCTGACACAATAGAAGAAAGCATGACTGCAATTGAATACGATACGATCAGATTACAATAATTCCGAAAAGGTTAAAGAGATGATGCTGGATTATTAAGGAACTTGGGAGTATTGCACACCCCAAAAAGACCCAGGGTCCAGAAAAGTTAGTGATGTATTTCAATCACCTCCACAACCCCACATTTACAAGATTATTGACGACATTAATATATGCAATTTCCAAACGAGCTTATATACGGGGATTCGTCTCTCTAAAGACTTGATGCAGAGAGAGAGTCAAAAGAACAACTAGCCCATATCTCCTGAACCCATTTATTCATATCGACCCATGTGTAACTAGCACGTCCATTGAAAAATATTTAGCTTTTCAGACCATAGAAGGTGATTATTTATGAAGACGCGAAAAGTCTTTTCTTCCTAGCTCTGGACATTGCCTCCCTCCCGCGTGACCAATGAATGATTCTTTATTATTCATTTTCGAGTCACTTACAAATTTGGAGAGCTATATTGTTAGAGTGTTTTAGAGGGCATAGTCCACGACTTGAATGCATGTTTGTGTGTCGTCTACGGAAGTGAGGGATTCGTCATCAAATCATTCTCTATTATCTAACAGCCTTTTCTGGAAGCTAGTAAAAATGTCAGTGAGTATTGTCTAAGAACTAATAATGGATTCTATAATTATGATCAGCTTGTTATGGTCAGCTAATTATAACAGCTTATAATAAGCTTTGTAAATGGTCTCACGTTCAATGGAAGTTGACTCTTCAATTAGGGACAGTCGCAGCTTTTTGGTTTGAGTATACAATGAGTTCTGAAATGGCATATTTTTGCAAGACCACAATATGGCATTTCTCCATAACATTCAGATTATTTTCGCTGAAGGCAATGAGCTGAGGAGTTGTCTTACATACCAGGCAGATTATTTGCTACACAATAGAGAACACTTTCTCGTCAATGGAACTATCAAACGCGCAGCTCATCTTTTGGACATCTTTAAACCCTTCGGCCCCGCAGCTCTGTATGGTGGAATTTTACTTTACAAAACATACCTTGGACTGCCTTAGAATGCCATGGAATACCTTGAGGTATACTTTGTGGTACTTAAAAATACCGTTCGGGAATATATGATGTCGTTGAATTAATGTTTTAGATTTTTAAGGAATTTTAGACTCTTGTATAGCACGTTTTTGTAGTGACTCTGTAACGGCTTTGTCAGTGAAGTATAAAGTTTTCTCTTTACTATGGCCAAGTCAAGTGCGCCTGCATGTAGCATCCGGTACTACCCTTTGTTTCCTTATATGGTAAAGTGCACCCGAATAAGGCCTTTTTTTTGTACTCTAAGTCCTGACTAGCCCATTCACAATACGGTAGGAAGATGTATCTCAATGGATTAAATTAAATTAGCCGTGTCATTGGAATTAACCTCACCGTACATTTTCGGAAATTGTACAATAGAGACTTAAGTCAACAGAGCTTTGTCAAGAACTCAATACAGTGGCCTGCATATAGCTCAGAAAATTAATCTTCACGAGTGCTGGAGTTCTTTGAGTACCAAATGCAGACTCTTCCACCTAAAAACACATAAATCAATTTCATACTATTTCAATCCCAAATCTCTTGAAGACGTATTGTTTTGTATGGTGGTATTCTCAATTGATGAGCTCATGCTTGCGTGTGCATTTAAGGACTCATTTGCAGCCATGCCGTCTGCAACCAATAATTTGGGTTCGGAAAATATTCGCAAAAAAATACATTCTTTTTAATGTGGGCCAACAATTTCTTCCAAACTATGTTTTAGTATATATATTGATATACAGGGATATGTAAGTTATACCTTACAAGACCAAAGTCTTGGACCCACTAGTGACCCGCACATAGTACATCACTAAAACGCATCCAACCCCTTGTGGAGCGTCATCCTTTACACTCATGTATACAGGAATACGAGTGCGTCCGTTGTCTAACAACTTCTTTAAGTAAGGTAGAGAAGTTGTTGTACTCATATGTTATCCTATGATAACTAAACCAGGGTTCCCGTAATTGACCTCTTTATCAATGTTGCTCACTAGAAAGGGTTACGCCCTCCTTATGTATCCAATATCTTCGTTGCTATGTCAACCAAGATTCGGGGTTCCTCCACTCCTGTCGTAGGCCATCGTAGACCCCTTTCCCGATCAGTGTTAGAAATGTGGTCATCTGCACATGCAGCAAGTGTCATTCAACCCTTACATGCCCCACTGTACTACCATGAACTTGCCTGACTCAATCACGTGCCGTGGGCACGTGATCCAAACAAGTACAGAAGTCCTGCAATTTCAACACGCCTTTACGAAGTACATTGACTCCGTATATGCTAAGTACTCGTTGACAATTCCTGCAGAAAATAATGCCACGTCAATCACGCCTAAAGCCTGGAAAGGGTCTTTGGCCCAAAGGAAAAATACATATTTCGATATATCGTTCAATGGGTAATTTGAAAAAAAAGGAGAACTGCAAAGAAGTATTTTGCTTTTGGAAAGAAGTTTGCCTTAGGGCAGGGAAGTTAGATTCCAATTTCATTGCTCCCCAGCACTAAAATCCGGACTTAGTAATCATGCATCTGTGCCTCATCACCAGTCCTCTTTAGGTCTCTCTCTTGGAGCTCTTGATAGGGTATATTCTAGAATCTACCCCAAACGACTTGACACCATGAGGCAGAAAAAAATCATTGTCTTGAAAAAAAGCCTTTCCATTAATGTAGTATGCCGAAAACAATTGTCTTGGTCACACAAATTCAGGAAGTATGCACGTGCTAAGGCATAACAAGAGATTATTTGACTTTTACTCCCAGCAAGCCGGATATTGTTACCATTGAATCCAAGACAATACCCAAGTGCCCAGAAGTATGATGCCTTATGTTAAAAAAATTAGAGTTCCGTGACTGCTGTATATAACAACGAGCATTTCCTGTTTTCAACACCTCACAAATCTCTAACTTCATGAAACTCTCAAATTTGATCCTAGCCTCTTTTGGGGCTACCTCTGCATTGGCACACCTGAACCTGCCCTTAGTATTTTTCACCAAGTTTGGAGAAAAAGATAGTGCCACTTACTAGCAACCCTTCGTATGACCATTTCGCGCCATTCTGTGTTCAGTCTAAAGAATTATCCACTCTGTCTCCCATGGAGTTTGTGTTAGCACGTGAGTACTTCACGCATGTGCGCTAGAGCTCAAAGTCTGGGCGTGCGGGATTTAAGCACAGCGCTTAAGTCGCAATGTTTCAAAGGAGGCACGTCCACCCCGATATAAAAGGAGAGACTGTCGCTCACTAGAAGGTTAGGAGTTCTCTCGGAACAATTGAAGACAACGCGGATTAGAACCAAGTCATAATCAATAAACATAGGTCTGAAAACTAACAGTTTGTCTTTTCAGGCCAGTATCCAGTCACCAAAAACTCACCCATCTCTGGGTTTGCTGGGTCTACCAATGGTATAATTGGCTTTGGCCTGACATTCCTGAGACTCCCATGGAGTTTGATAATACTATGAAGCTTTTGAACGGACCTTTTAACTCGTGTGACTTTTCCGAGAGCAACACCTGTGGCATTTATCAAGGTGAAGTATCTGTACCTTCGGGAACGTGTTTCGAGGTGGATATTTACCTCTTACCAGATGACTCGGTACCTATGTATGATCCAAGTCTTCTTTATGGAGACACTGTTGAAGTTAAGCAAGAGTTAATAGGGAACAAAGACCCCACTAGCGAAAAAGATTTCGAAGCAAATGTTCGGTCTAATCCGATATTTCCTCATGGAATTAAAAATTGGGGCTACTTTGTTACTGATGGAAATTGGCTTGTACCACTTACCCATGTCCGTCGTGACATAGGCCATACGGAGTTGAGTGTATTTGCTTTCAACAACAAAGCCAACAATGTCAAGCCTGCTGTGTTCCACATACTGGATGATAACTGCACTTATACCGACCAAACAACTACTCCAGGGTCTGCAGGATTTTATGATGTAGGTTTTTTTTTCGGTGGACGCATTGCCCCCTCGGAGTTGAAATTAGATAGCAACTGGAAAATCTCGGGCTATAATCTCTTGGCTTGCGAGAGTGATGATGGTAGTTACATCTTTATTGGTACCTTACCCAGGAGAAGGATATGTCGCCAAGTGGATGTCTACCTCATGCCTTACAGCACAGAGAAATATCCCCTTAAGCTTAAGGAATCACACGACTTTGTGGAAAGCTCGGAAGCGCTTGAAGGGAAAGACTATGCAAGCGCCGAATTCAAAGCAATTATCCAGAAACATCCAAAGTTTTCTCATGGGATCAAGGAATGGAGCTACTTTGTTGCTGAAACACTGGGTGAGTTTTTTCCACTTACCAATATCCGTTGGGACCACGAGGAAGACAAAATGAGTGTAATGGGCTATAAAACAAAGGAAACACCTCCTACTGTGTTCACCATACTAAACAACTCCACTTCCACCGTCCAATCAGACTCCAGGACCTTGGGGAATTTTTAATAATTACTTCGTTGTCGGGGAATTAATGCCCCCCACAGAATTGGATTTGAGTCAATACCGCAAGGTCATAAAATTTGAGCTTTACTCTTGCCCAGGTCACCACGATGGTTACCGCATTATTTCTTATTTAAACGTTGACAATGATAAGAAATCTTGTACGCCTGTGGACGTCTACCTCATGCCTTCCAGTGAACACGCGTACTTGTCTGCACTTCTGCCAAATGACCACAAAGCTACGGGAGGCAATACAACCCTGCCACAATACGCCAACGTTGAAAAGGGATCTGCCAAGAAAAGAACTAAACATAAAAAAAATAAATATGAAGGAAGTGGACATAAAGGACATGGGATTGATGAAGGTATCTCTAGACCTAGAACTTCCTTTGCGACTTCTAATGAAACTTTTCCAATTAAGGAAAGAGGTGGTGATAGCATTGATGAAAAAAATCAAGGCCACAAATCTATCAACGACAAAGTCAATGACTACGGCCATACCAAAGTCAATTACCAGAACAAGCACGGAGGCTGAATCGACAAACCCCTCATGCCTTACAATGGTTCTACCGATCAGAATGGGCATGGTGCCTCTGATGGTTCTAACAATCAGCGTGGTTCCGGCGATGATAGTAAATCCCCATTTCTATTATCACCGGCATCAACCTCCTCCAGGATTCCCCGCTTCTCAACGCGTTAGCCAGAGGTTAGGGTGATTGTATTGAAGAAGTAAGGGAAATGCTCTGTTGCAACCTGGAGGTGTTTCGAGCTCAATATTGTGCACACCTTCGAGAGGTCATAGAGATAATCAAGCCTCTCGGATTTTGATAACTCATTTATACCAGTTTTTATGAAATGAAATTAAAAGACTTTCGTAGGGTGATGTTGCTGGAGATGGTGGTTAGCTTTGGTGCACGACTTATGTGCACACCCATTTATATCTGATGGCTTTTATTCAAATATAACACGCATACACAATCCAGGATTTTCAGATTAAAACTTGCTAGCTTGTATTGAGGATGTGGAAACATATATAGTGTATCCTCCTGAGATCTTTCTTCTGAGATCTTCCTCCTGAAATCTTAATGTCCACACAGTTAGAAGATACGATACTCCAGCAGTGGAGTGAGTCTTTAGGGAACCTGAGACGATTCTCTTCGTAGTGTTGGAAAAACAAAAAAAAAAAAAAGATTGAAGCACCACAATTTCACACATGGTCTCCCAGTGCATTACTCACTGTGGCCCTAAGTGGCTTGACTAACGTTGATCGGACGGGTAAAAAACCAATAGATATGTCTGCGCGGACAAAAACATGTTAGACATGGAATCTACCCAATTGAATACAGGATTCCAATGAGGCAGCAGTGCGTCACAGGAACATTCCCCATTGAAGAGTCTCTACAGATAACCCCACTTTTATGTCGGCAACGCCAGATATATAAAGGGGGCGAGATCCTAGTTTTGAACAAGAGAACTCCACCACCTAATCTTAGATACTTATAGTCTAATACAGTTATCATTAAGTAACCAAGATAACCCATAACGCTGATCGGGCGAGTTCCTACTAATAGTAGCCGTTCAGAATACGCAGCCCTCGTTAGGCCATCGTTCCTGGAAGATCCGATTAACTTAGAAGCCCGTTAGAAGCTTATACTCCCCTACGATCACAGGATATAGCCTCTGGTCGCATATTAATTCTAACAGGACAATCTGTAAGAACTCAACAGTTTCCCAGGCTGTTAAGTCTTATATGTCGAACGTATTCCTTACGTCCTATAGTTTATCATGGTATATATTGAACCTAGAATAGTCGAGGAACTCCCTTATTGTTCCAAGGGGGGAAAAACTTGCTGTTATATACACTGGATGTATGCAACACTGCATGAACATGAAACATATGCACATTATATACAAGAGTTACCCGACGGGGATACCTTGTATCTTAGTATCCCGCTCAAAATTGTTTCCCAACATATCATAGTGTTAGTTAACTAATCAGAATATCGTCTAAGAGGAACATATCAAGATGTCCTCTACTCCCCGACCCACCAGAAACAGCTCACGTATAACTCCTCAAGTATTTACCTATCTTGATGAGACTGTGAACTTTATTCATGACGCTTAATATACTACACTGAACTGCACTCCTTGGTTATTCAGAAGACCTCCTGATGTATCTACTATAAATGTACAAATGGTGGTGAGTCATCTACTCTCTGATGTAATGCATGTAAGTAGGACAGATGAAATAGTGATATGTAGGAATAGACGAGGTGTGGATAAGTCTCCCGCGGAAAAGGGAGTGGGCGGTAAATAGGGAGTAACAGAACAAGAGACGGCGTCGGGTTGAGTATAACTTAAATACATAATCGTTCCAGTCTATGCGTTAGTAGATGACAAAGCGCAACAGGTACTTCGTGTTGAGCGTTAGAGATAACGCTGTCATAGTCAGGAACAATCATGTCATTGTTGTCTATTAACTCCAAGAGATATGGAGCATTAGTAGTCATAGATGTTTCTTTGGAAGTGTTAGACCCACCATGGGTAGTGTACTACCCATGTGGATGCTGAACACTGGTCGATCAGATGTTGAGCGGCCTTCGGCCCTCAATACGACCTCTATTCCTCTATGCCGGACCAGTCTATATAAGGTGCGATGGTTCCTCCTTGAGGAATCATCGACGAATAAACATACAAAACACACTAGAACAGAGTACTGGACGTAAACTAGAATCTAACAGGAAGTGTTAAGATGTGTTACTGATCTATACTAGAAGGTCCGTAGTATTCTGGTAAATGATGATACCGCTCAACCGGACTCTCCTCTATATATAACTTTCCATCCTGGACCCCTTCTTCCTGCACAGGACTTGTTAATACATTGTCTTTGAGGCAAACCTGACTCCTCCTGACGACCAGACCCAGTTGTAATGCTAGCCTTCACTCATACGTCCTGTACTGCATGTAACATCTTGCATATTCAACACTTCGTAGTGTATTGTATGCAGACCAATATCATACCATGTGCAGGTTACTGGCAGGTTAAAACCTTTCACCCGCCTCACACTTCATGTAGAATCTTGGTCTTGCAAGGTACAACATACCCATCCCTGTATAGTAATATATACTAAAATATAGGTTGAAATCGTTTGAGAATATATATTTGCTCCAGGTGGGTCAAAAGCATTCATGCATAAAAAATTAGTCTCAGATTCATCTACTTTTCTTTCCATCTTTCACCATTATTCTCGAATCTCTACCATTGTTCAGAAATTTGCATGGCTCCCAAAAAAAATGCTTGCATAGAAGAAGCTTTTGCATTCCTTGGCAGCCCTTTAAAATAGGAGGTGTTTTTTTAGAAGCATCATGAAATTCACTCAATTGATTCTCACCTCGTTAGTGGCTGGAACTGCTTATGCAAACTCCAACGTCCCACTATCATTCTTCGCAAAAGTAGATAACTCTTTGAAGCCGCTCTCAGACCTCTGGTATGATGTAAACGGTTTGAATTCGAGTATATTATCGTACGGAACTTCATTAATCAGCCCCGTTGAGTTTGCCTTATCAGGTAACTACGCAGTCACTACAGACACATGCACCCCGGGGTTCGTGTCGTTTTATGATGGTGTCGTCATGTTTGGTTCTACTTTTAATCCAGGTTTCTTGAGAATCGATCATGGCAATAGAATTGGAAATCATCCCTTTCTCTCGTGTGATATTCTCGGCACCCAAAGGCGTGGGATCTTTTACGGAGCTTCACTGTTACCTATTATGAATTGTTTCCAGGTTGAGATCTATCTTTTGCCTTACGACAAAGATTTTGGTAAAACCGCGAAAAATGTGCCTGGTCTTGAGAAAGAGATGAACTATAAGCCTAATAAAGAAAAGACTGTACCTGAGATAGAAAAGACCGTGTCCGGAAAAGAAGAGCAGAAAAGCATGGAGCCTTCATCAGGGTCTCCTACATTACCCTTGGTGTTATTTGCAAAAATATCTGGTACCTATATACCGCTTTCCAACACCTTATCCCGCGAAAATGAAAGCCAGATAAGTATTTTGTCCTATAGAACCCCCCCGGGCGTCCCAGTCCAGTTTACTTTACTAAACAATTACCTCTTTACTACAGGCACAGCCACCCCGGGCTTCGTGGGGATCATCGTGAACCCCCACGAAAAATTCTTCGCCTTTGGCCCCAGTGTCCATCCAACTAGGTTGGATTTTGATAGTGAAATGAGAGTGACGAATGGTAATTTTTTCAGGTGCAATACTCCTAGCTCCAAACTGTACTGGCTCTTCCACAGAAATTTACCCTTGTCCCCTATGGTTTGCCACGAGGTGGATATCTATCTCTTGCCTTATGACAAAACAACTGGGACTGTCAAAGCCTTGCCAGCACCAGTACTAGGGGCCGATGACAAAGAGGTATCCGAGTCGGATGTCAAGCAGACTTCAGATTCGCGTGACAAAGATAACACAGAGTCTATTGAGGAAGATAAGACAAATCATGAAGAGAAAATCAAGACAGATTCTGATAAAAAAAGTACATCCAAAAAGTCCTCACCTCTGTCTCTCGATTTACCTTTGGTGTTCTTTGCAAAAGTCGAAGACACATTGGTTCCGCTCTCCGGTAAGATATATGAAAAGTTCAGCACAGAACTTAATGTGTTCACTTACACAGGCTCAGTTGCTGATCCCGTCGAATTCACCTTAAAAGGTAAGTACGCAGTAACTACGGACACATCCAATCCAAGATACGTGGGGTTTTTAGGTGGCCGTTTTGGTTTTGGTCCTCGTATCAAGAAACAACCATTGAATATCAATCGCAAAGGGAAGGTATTAAACTATCCTTTTTATTCATGCATGGGTCAGGATGAGGTCGTAAGTGGGATTGCGTTTAGTGACTTAACTATGGCAGATTGTTTTGAGGTGGATGTCTACCTCTTGCCCTTTGACAAAGAAACTCGGTCTCCTGTGAGAATTATGCCTGAACCAGATAATAAAGGTAAATATGTACCTAAATCACCGGTGGAGCCTTTTTTAGTTGACTCTGGTGGGGACATATCTCCTGCTTCCAAAGACATGGCCAACGTTTCCGTCTCCAAGAGTTCAGAATCTGAAAGCTTGTCCACTAACTCTACGGAAAGCAGCTTTATTGCATGTGAATATTCATACAACACCTCGACGATCCAATTTTCGGAGTTGCGCAGAATAAACACTCCAACTTCGACTTCAACCTCAGCCCTTTGCGAATGCGAGTCTATTCCTGTTGTTACTCATACCGAATATTACTCCTACTGTGATGAGGTAGCCACTGTGACCACCACAGTGTATGATAAGGTGCCCAACGTATACACCATCACTGTCAGCGTTATTTCAACTGTGACAGTCACTAGTGCTACCACGTTGACAGTAACCAGAGATTGAGTTCGCCGAGCCCAATGCAGTAGATCATTCAAAGAAAGCATGTTCCAGTGACTTTTCTGTTAGTTAAAACAGTTTCCAAAATGTCCTTGGTGTCTTTGTTATGAGATTTTTTTTCGCTGTTTTATTGATTTCAATACAGAATTTAGCTTAACTCTAAATATGGCTGATTTATTAAAAAAAGTTTTTTTTAAGGAACAATGTTTGTCATTTATTTATAAGAATTCTTTCTTCTTCTGTAAAATATCGGTGTCTGTACTTTGTACCTATTAGCGGTACCACTCATTGGTGGATTCTGTTGAGCGTTACTATCCACGCTCTTAATCTGGAACGGTTATGTCATTGGTCCCCGGTGATATTCTGTAGTTAAAGAACTTTAATAATCATCTCAGTCACTTCTACTCTTATCTGTATCTAAACTATACCCAGAGATCCTTGTATCTTAACGCCGCTTTTTTTGATAATCTCTTATAAGAGCATTCGTCTCGTATCTCGCCGTCGTCAATTTCTTACCGACATTGTCTTCCCCAACACAATGATCAGAGTTAGAAAGCACTAAATAACTTCTAGGCGACTCTTGCATATCATAGGCCAATCACTATTTCTGTTGCGCGTTGCCATAAACACTTGCGTAAACTGGAACGGCTACGTTGTTCTTCCTGAAGAGTGTCAATAATTCTGGTACAGTAGTACTCATTCTTATCTCTTGTATTCTTAACTTGTGCGACTTATTTAGACTAGAAGATCTGTCTTGTGGTCTATATCGACACCCCTCAACCATAAGCGAGATCCTCTCTTTATATACCACGTCTGCTTGAATTCTGTCCTTGTGTACCGGACTTGTAACTCCCTTATCTAAAGTTAAACCTGATGACTCCTGACGCCAAGATCCAGTTCATACTATTCTTCTGTACATGTACATTCCTCGGAACCTTGTGAGACCCCTTTATCCAATTCCGTGTTGAAAAACGGCGATCGAGAGAGCGCGCTCTGATATTCATAGGGCTAACGAAATATCAGGCAATCAGTTTTCCGAGACAATCCATTGTCTTCAACAATTGATTGCTGCGAAAACTGATTGCTTGCTACCCCGCAAGCCGTGGGCTAGTAGCGCGCTCTTGATTGCTGTTTTCCAACACCTGTTGAACTTGCGAGACATCTGTACCTCAAGATCACGTGCCAGAAGGCACGTGAGTAAGGTTCAGGTTCACGTGTCCTAACGACACTTGAATGGAGGAGCATGCAAGTGTTAGAATTAACACTTGATGCATGAGCAGATGAGTACATTTCTAACATTAGGAGGAAATTGTCGCTAGGAGGATTTTTTAAGCCAATATGGCTTGGCCTATAAGAAGGCGCTATCTACGTCATTTAGACGCGGCGAAAAAGTAAATCTGTCACGGCGCCTCCAGGTTGAGTTTATAGGAACCTAGCAAACGTTACCACAATTGAAGACGTAAAACATTAAGCGCAATAAGGATATCTCACATGTTCAACAGTTTCATCTGCCCTAATTATATGCACTCCCATGAACATGCAGTACATATAAAGTTGTACTGGTTTCTCAAGTTCAACAGATTCTGCTATGAAGAAATAGTTAGATTAGTTTGGGCGTCAATTAATTATTAGGTTATTCTTTTGTGTCGAATGTTGTTCACAGGAGGAAATGGGTTCAACTTATACAGACTTTTCCAGCATATAAGCACAGAATTGATAACTACATCTGTGTGAAGTCGGTATGGAGTGTTGGTATTACAACCAGATTTACAATGATATGGCGTCTATCACATTTTTATGTTGTCCGAATGTCCCAATGAAGTAGGGTAAGCTTTGAAAATATTTAACACGGCTAATCGTAACGTCAATAATGAGGTTATGAATTTAGTTATGGAGACTGGTCGACAGCGTAGACTTTAACTAAAATTACTAGGGTGACGGCTGATTCCATAATCTATGTTTTTGATTAGATCGGCATGCCTTTAGTCCCAGCACCAAAACGTCTTTGACTATGGATAGAGGGAATTAGAGAGGGGGTATTTCAACAAATTACTTGACAATAACGGGCACTGGACTACACGCAAACCCTTGAGTGTATGACATGTCAGAATTTCCAAGTTGCATATTTCTTGGCTTACAACAGAACAAGTCATCCTTCGTTGGATGGTGTGTGTACCTCACCGGAATAGAACTGTACGTTTCCACCTGTCCTGGTTATGAATTTTTGTACCCGGCTGGATCAAAAATAGTTGTGTACCCCCACCGGATATAAAATGGTTATGTGTACCCCCCCACCGGATCAGAATGTGTCTCTAAATATGAGTCTAATATGAGTCTCTGAATAAGGTGGGAGTAAAACAACCAGGCATTTTTTTTCCGCCTGTTACTATATCTTAATGTTTCTATGGTGATGATTCTGGAAGTAGGTATATATATCCAAATTATTGGCTACATATGTTAGATTCGTTGATACACGTTGAACCTGTTTCGCGGTGTCCACTCGTCTAAAACAGTGCTTTTCTTGCGGCTGATGTCGCACGATTAAGTGGTGCATCACGTGTATTGGCTTGCAGAGTCGTGGTTAGGAACTTGTTGAGCGTTAGCGCGTACCTTCTGGTACAGAGGAACTGATACATGATTGGACTTCAATAACTCTATCAAATGAGGGACTTTGGTAATCATATCTGTCATCTGTCTTGTAACTCTATTGCTATGTAAAGTAGTAAGTCCGTGACTTCTGTTCACAATCGATACCGCTCAGACCTGAGCGGGATCCTCTCTATATATAGTTAGTCCCGGGGACTCCTGATGCATCTCCCTCCTTCCTCAAACAATGACCAGAGTTAGACCAGCCCTAGACGAGAGCTAGCCGAGAGCCCAGAGAGGCTTAGCACCAGCTTCGCCTCTTTTCCACAATACCCATCATTGTTTCATCTGTATGCAGTCACATGAACATGCAGTACCCGTATGTGTGCTGATGCCTCAAGTTCATCAGTCACGTGCCGCATGTTCCAACAGAACTGCCCGCAAGGGCCCACACTAACTTAGCGTAATGCAACATCCTAGGGAACCATCTTCAGGTAGTGACTTGTGAGACTATCAAAAAATTAGTGACATTAAGGAAACTTCCTTTACCTATCCATATTTTGCAATTATAGTGCTGATTTTCAGTTCCCCTGGAAAAGAAGGTTCAAAGCCAAGAGGCCCGCTTCAATGCGCATGTTATGGCCAGGTGCAGGCCCGTCAAAGCTGAGCCGAGAACACTTTAAGCATGTGGATGAAGAGTTGAGTATTTTGCCAAGACAATAATGACTTCTCCACCCCGTTAGGTCTTCGAGCGTACTATATAAATAACCTTCTGGCCATAATTTGACTCACTATCCAAATATGATATTACCAACCCCCAGCTTGGCAGCTTTATCAATTGCTCTCTTTGTTTCCTCAGTGGCCTCGTTTGAGACAGGCAATAAACGTGAGGATAGCCAAGAGGTGGACGAGGCGTGCGCTGGGACTATCAGAGCTTTTAACGGGGCCCTTCCTAAGGAATGTGCCTACAAGGAGGCTATCAAATGGGGTAGAACTAAGCCTTTTGCCGATGTTTACCATGACGACGTGAATAACCTTTGCCCTAAAATAGAAGGCATTATGAGGTACTATCCATCTGATTGTATTTTGGATCTCGTTGAAAAGTGGGACAAGGAAAACCCTCCACCAACGGAAGAAAGCGAAAATGGCGTGGTTTCCATCAAATACCCCTCCGGTGAAGTGCGTCCTCTTGTGGACAATATTTGGTACGAGGGCGTTGAGTGTACTAAAATCAGCCCCGATTCGAGCATTCCTCACGAATGCCTTTACCGCAGGATCTGCTTTGGTCAAGAGCCTCCACTTATGCTTGCATGCGGTGTAAGCGATGAATACTTGCAGAAGATGGAGTATGACAGAAGTGAAATCCATTCGCAGATACAATGTGCTCGTAAAATGTTATGCAACAGGGATGAGAAACCTCCTCAGCAAAGCAAAGAGGATCAGGAGCGTGAGAAGGCGAAAGAATCTTTTATTGAAAAAAATAAACCGACCTTAGATAACCCTAAGAATAATTGAAATGTTGGAAGATAAAGAGTGTGGATTTTTGAATTGAGACTTATAAGTTTATGCTTTCTGTGTTTCTGAACATGTTGACAAATTGGATGGACTTGAAGAAGTGGAAGCCTACGCTCGTATGAAAAAGCGGAACCTTCTAGGAGAATGAATCAAGCGGATAAGAGATTGAGTCTTTTATCCGGTGTTTTAATTGCCGACACTTTCTATTTTATGTTTGAATTTATTGACTGAAAACTTTACAATTGTAGATTCCAATTGTAGGATACGTGGACAAACATACATGGTGACCTTTTGCCTGAAAATGCATATATGAACGTCTTTTAGAACAAGAAAAGCCAGCCCTCTATATGCCGACATTAATCATGACAAAAAAAAAAACAACCTTTGCTTCGAATTGGCTGACCTCACCAGTGAGTACCTGGATGAGTGTATTTTTAGGGACGCAGAAAAGTTGGACAAGGACATACCTCTACCTTATGGAAGACCAGAGAATCAGATTGTAAGTAATGTTTTATGCGGAGGAGTACAAGGATGGTGATAGGAAAGTGCCGTTTTGTCATAGTGACTTACAAGCTGATACCCTAATGATGTACCCACATCCTCATTTGTTGAGAAACAGGAGCTGTGGGTGG
>NKZI01002090.1:864-15889 GCA_002370645.1 Metschnikowia sp. 00-154.1 | reverse complement strand
ACCGAGGTTTGGGGAAATATCCGAACAATGCTCTGCAAGCCTAGAGCACCATGCGCGCTCTTATTCGGTGCTATTTTCCAACACAGAGTGTAGATTGGACAACACATGTTCCGCAACCGCAGTTGCGGCACCTGGTGGACCATAGATTAACCATGGTGTAATGTCCAGCAGACATTGACTGAAGGACATTGTCCTCATAGTCTCGTCAAGATATGTAAACACTTCAAGAGTGTTTACTTCAAGAGTGTTTACTTCAAGAGTGTTTACTTCAAGAGAAAAAGAAGTTATAGAGTTTTCAGTGTCCATTGATATATTGGTCGGTCTGGCTTTTAGAGGCATCTTGGTATGCTCCAGACAGATGATATTTGATCCAGTTACTTAAAAGATGGATATGGTCCAGACTCCCTTATATATGTGGGAGGTCTACCTTCACACAGTGTTTTTTAAAACTATTCAAACCAGTGCGGCAGAACGATTCAAACCACACTAATAAAATTAAACAAACTAATAATTCAAAAACTTTCGTACCCCTTCGCATAGTCCTTCAAACCAAATGCCATAATGTTTTAAACCAACTTTCATTAGAATTCAATATTCTGAAATCTGAAATTTTAAATCTGGACGATTGCCTCATATGTACTATATTTGGAAATCTTGCAGTACCAATTAAGGTTTAAAACGGACGGAACTGAACTGGGTTCCTTGTTCTCCTGTATATAACAACTGGTTAGGGGTATACGAAACTTTTTGAATCATTGGTTTGTTTAATTTCGCCGCGCTGGTCTGAATAGTTTTGAAAATCACTGCATATGTGTTAGATTCTTGAATACGTCTAATACTGGGGGTTATGTTCATTCGTTGATGGATTCCCAATAAATGGGAATCTGAGTAGTTTATGTAGCTAGCCAGTGAATACCAGAGTGAAGCAGGGTGGTTAAACGCCATGTCACGAGGTAAGGTGAAAATGGATGAGTCCAAGTCACGGGTTAAGGTGCCATGGATGAGTCACTGGCATTTGTAGGCTCGAAAGATACCCACTATGGGTAGTGTGTTTACCCATGGTAGGCCTAACAATATGGGTATTATAAGATATGGTAAAGATAAAGTATGAGATATAGTAAATGTAAAGTATGAGACCTAATGAGAATATAAACTTTAAAAAGATATAATCCATTATGAAATATGATCCATAGTAAGATTATGTCCGGTCAGTAAGCACTATAAGTGTGTAATTAGGGCACGCGCCCTGAATGTTACGACGTCACGATACATCACGTGCGCTCTGCTTCCGCGCGCCCTTCCCCATGCACTCCCCGCAAACACCCGCACCTCCTCTGCGCTCGCACACTTTTTTCCCAGAAAATCTTTTCTACCTTTAGTTACTCATACATCAAGATGGCTACCAGTATGTATAATTCTTGAAAACGCCCTCCGCCATGGTGATATGCGGACCATCCCCTTCGAATGCTTATCCTTATTTCCCGTCCTTCAAAGTGGTCAAAGTCTCGTTTTCCTGTTTTTCCGTTTTGAACGTGTTGATAGAAATCCTGGTTTAAGCGTATAGACGGATTTACAGCCACTCATTCCCCTCAATCCACCAACAACCAACAACCAATCCACCAACAACCAACAACCAATCAACCAATAACCAATCAAGCAACCAACAACCCATAAACTGCCAACCCATAAACTGCCAATTCTATTTGTCACATGAATATGGAAACTCGGGTTCATGATATGTTAAATCTATCCATTTACTTTCATCTCCATGCATTTCATGCTTTATAATTTCATGCATTCCATGTCTACAATGTCTTGCATTTCATTCGTGCAATTTCTTTCAATTACAGAATAACCACCACTTTATTGTCCTTATCATTTTTCCATACATGCTATTATATTGCTATTCCTTTCGTCCCTTTGTTTTTATGCTTTGTCCCCAACTTGATCCCGTTCATCCCATATCACCACTTAATTAATGTGTACTAACCTCAGACAACCAAGCTGCTGCTGCTCAGAAATCCGCCTTGAAGGGTAACAACTCCAAGAAGGCCGTCAAGGTGAGAACTAACACCAAGTTCCACTTGCCAAAGACCTTGAAGCATGCCAGAGCTCCTCAATACCCAAGAAGAGCTGTGCCTCACTACAACAGAATGGACGCCTACAAGGTGATTGAGTCTCCTATTGCCACTGAGACCGCCATCAAGAAGGTTGAGGACGGTAACACCTTGGTTTTCCAAGTGTCCTTGAAGGCCAACAAGCACCAAATCAAGTCTGCTGTCAAGGAGTTGTACGAGGTGGACATCGAGAAGGTCAACACCTTGATCAGACCAAACGGCACCAAGAAGGCTTACGTCAAGTTGACTGCTGACCACGACGCTTTGGACGTTGCCAACAGAATCGGCTACGTCTAATGCATGAGTAGAGTGTAATTAATAAAGAGGACGACTGACTTGTGTAGTACTGTTTTTTTTTTTTAATGGTCATTTATGAATACAGAGCATTGATTTCAGACCTCCTCTTGGGGGAAACTGAATAGAAGACCATGAGCATTCTGTACTTAATGGATTTCCTGCATATACTTCACTTGTATCTCGGTTTGGCTTTCTTTTTTGAAATCTCTACCCAGTAACTTCAGACTCGTGCGCCAACCAATGTCTCAGATCCTGCATATACGTGTCGCTAATAATTTGTCTCGTGCATCTGTCAAAATTATTCCGATCTTCTGGTGTACGGATGTATCCTTTCCTTAATCTGCCCACCATTGCTCAGAATATGACCAAATTCTCTATCTCCCCAAATCTGCACCCGATCCCAATCAGAGGCTATGTGCATTCGGCTATTGTAAAGAGGGGTATTACATGCAGACCGATATGTAAATCGCGCTTATATACAGGTGCACAAATAGATCTAAAAGCATGTGAAATGTCTTAAATTTGGCTTTTTTTGATCCGAAAAAACTCCATTCCACTTAAAATTGTTTTGGTTATCAGATCCACTGTTCACAAAATTCTCATACCTTCTCCATCATTTTCTGGGGTGGCGTTGGAGGGACGAAAAGGGCATGAGGGAGACGCGGTCCTGTACACCGCGCAGCCCAGGCGCGACTTGTTTTTTTCTCTAATGATTTTCCCTCCTCCCTACGTCTTCTTTAACTCGTCTCCTGTGGACTCGATTTCCGTGCTGTTCCGCTCCGTTTTCACAGCATTAAACAACAACATCATATTTCTGCATATAATCGGAGCGTTCTCGTGAAATTCTGGCCGATTTAGCGCATAATTACGTTCTACAGCGCCATCTTTCGTCTTTTCCCACGTCTCGCCACAAGATTCCACCAAAGGGTCGCCACAATTGTCGTATCCATAATTATTGACATCCTGGCGTAATCTCCTGCATTTTCCAATCATAACGGTGCAATTTTGTTCCGTATAAGCCCTATATTGTCCTATACTAGCCTGTCCTACTGCCTACTGTTCTATATTGACCCCTAATCATGCAGTTCCATACACTCCCTGAATTCTTCTCCAAAGATAATAGCCCCATGCTGGCGACAGACTCGCCGTTCCCGCCTTTGAAAACCGAACACCGGTACCGAGGGGTATATGAAAGAGCGGGGTTTGACGTGAACTTGAACGGTCCCAGCCCCGATTCGGCTTCGGCCCGTTTCTCGCCCTTCTCACCCCGGTTCCAGGGATCCCACGGATCCCACGGGTATCACGCCCACGGAAAACCCATGGAGAAACCCCTGTCGGCGTCTATTTACTCGCTGCAGCCCCGGAACGTGTCCGCAGGGCAGATGTCTCGGAGTGCGTATGGCTCCAAGCCTAATACGCCTTCCAATGAACATTATGATAGCCGGCGCAACTTCTCGGACTCCAGGATCAATCAGCGGCCCGAACAACAGCGGACCAGTGGCGGTTCCGCTGTAGGATTCAATCCTTATGCCCACCTCAAGTCGCAGAACTCGGATTCGTCCATCCATTCGGGCCGTTCTGGTCATTCTGGTCATTCTGGTCATTCTGGTCATTCTGGTCATTCTGGTCATTCTGGTCACTCCAGTCACTCTAGGTCCATCACTCCAAATCCAGCACCATACGTGAAAAAATTCGAGGCAGAAAACGTCAATCCTCGTCTTGCTAGAGAGCATGATCTGGAGCGCAACAAGAAGAACCTTAAGTTGCACATTCCCGAGGGGAAATCTCAATACATCATTTCCCAGGAGACAGCCGGCACCTCAGCCACCAATTCTCCTTTTGATACTGATCGAAACGAACGCAGCAGTCCTCTGACGTCGTTGAGTCTGCATGGGGAAGCGCAAAAGAGAGCCATTCTCGGGTCTGGGCCTCATAGCTTGGACAATACGGGGTCAAGACCGTCTCCTGCTCAAAAAACGGCGCCGTACCCTATTTCTGGCCCCGAAAAAGACCTCAACAAGGCTTCTCCTTACCCTGTTTCGGGAGCAGAGAGAGATCTCAACGAGGTTTTGGCTGGTTTTAAGCAAGACGTCGCCGAACACAGACACTACGACCCCCGTGGGTCTGGTGAGAAGCCGTTTGGCCACCAGAACAAAAGCCCCGTCGATAGCTTTGTTCCTTCCACCAGCAACTTGGCTCCTACTTTCGGTAAGCAAACTGACCGGGCCGAGGAGGTGAGTTCTCAGGACGAGGAGCTGTTCCATTTCGATTCCCCTAGGCATTCTGCAGGAACCACGAAAACATCTGCCGAAAACTCCAACGACGACTACAACCAATATTTGCGCATGTCCAATGGACCCAAGCCGCACCGCAACCCACACCTCTCGACCATAAGCTCCATCATATCCAAGCCGTATGACGATGAAAGTGATGAGGACGACGAAATCGAGCTCGAGCTAAAACGGCAATTGGAGAACATTAAATCGGGCAGTTCCATCAGTCTTGAGTCCGGCAACTTGATAACGAGCGAAGACTCGTTTGTCACTGCATCCAACGTACTGGCAGCTCTGAGTGAAAAGGTGCAAATGCCGATTTTTAAAGTCTCGGGAACGGAAGAAATTGAATCCGAAGGAAGCGATACAGAGACCGAGTTTGAGGGAGGTACTGCTACGAGCAGCCCCGAGTTTTTGGAGGAGGACGAGACGCAGATGCAGCATCAGTACCTTCACCTGCAGCATCATCAGAAGGAGCAACAACACCAAGAGGATTCCTTGGAAGAGCCCGAAACTCCGCAGTTCGAAAAAGCCAAGTTCGACGATGGCTTGACCTACGAAACCCCCGAAACCATCAAGCCGTTGAGCCCCAAAAACCACCAGGTGGAGCGCGAGTTGGAGAACCTCAACTTGTACAACGAGCCACGCACCATTGCACAGGAACTCTCGTATACGCCACGGAACGAAGAGCATGAGGACGATATTCTCCGCCAAAACCCCACTCCACAGGAGTTCGAGGCGTTCCCCCGCTCTGTGATCGACCCCAAGGTGCCCAACTTCCGCACCAGCGAAGTGCATCGGAACCCCGCTGGCACAGGCCCATGCCGCACATGTGGGCTCCCC
Organism: Metschnikowia sp. 00-154.1; assembly: GCA_002370645.1. Taxonomy (NCBI): domain Eukaryota; kingdom Fungi; phylum Ascomycota; class Pichiomycetes; order Serinales; family Metschnikowiaceae; genus Metschnikowia; species Metschnikowia sp. 00-154.1. The sequence goes on along the minus strand of NKZI01002090.1, from coordinate 10,359 downwards.
GTGGAAGCCACATCCGGGCCCAAAAAGGCTATCTTCTCCAAAACTGGCGAGTTGAGCGGACAATGGCACCGGGCATGTTTCCTGTGTCTGTATGCCGGGTGTGGGATTCATTTCAACAAGAACGTCACGTCGTACGTCTTGCTCGACAACCCCTTCTGCAACCACCACTACCATTCATTGAACGACACGCTCTGCCAGACGTGCCACTACGGAATTGAGGGCGAGTGCATTGAGAACGAGCTCAAGCAGAAGTGGCATTTGCATTGTCTTGCCTGTACCAAGTGCAAGCGCAATATTAGCACGGACTACTTCCTCATCGATGGCAAGATCATCTGCGAGGCCGACTCCGAGGCCGTGATTGCCGATTTGGAGCGTTCTGGATTGCTCACCTCTGACAAGGTGGAGAAGCGCAGAACCAGAATGTTGTTCTTAGACTAGAGAGAAGAAGGAGAGATTAAAGAGTGAAGAGGAGGAGAAGAGAAACACGATTTTATGGACAGACACCAGATAGACTGGGTAGACACCAGAAGACAGACAGATGTCTAGTTAAAAGACTGATCAATACTGATGAATACTGAATACTGGACACTAAAGACTGGACACTGAAGACTGAAGGCTGGAGATCTGGGACTACATAAGTTATAGAGGTACAGATCATAAACCACACCAGTACACGATTATATGGAGTTATACATATTTATGAGGTAATACATAATAAATTAGGACTATATCAATGCATACCACTATAGTACTATACCACACTAGCAATTTTAGCCCTTCTAGATCTCCTGTCTTCCTCTGGCTCATGGCCTCATAGTTTATAGTCATTGGTAGTGTGGTCACTAGTAGATAGTATCCAGTCTTATGATTTCACTTTCCGCTCCAGTACTCATCATAATAAATACTAGTACATTATAGAATACAGACTAAGTGCCGAGTTTTCTAAGGGAGTATGTCTGTAGTGCAGATCTTGGTGGTATCAGCAAAGATTCAAATGGGAATTTTGAAGACTGAAGTGACGAACGGTTCCATTGTCAACAGTAAATGAGCATGGGTAAGTCGATCCTAACCTCCAACCTCCAAGCATAATCGTTAAGAAAGCTTTTCCTTTTTTTTTTTTTTATTCATTTTTATTCATTTTTATTCATTTTTATTCATTTTTATTCATTTTTATTCATTTTTATTCATTTTTATTCATTTTTATTCATTTTTGTTCATTTTTGTTCATTTTTTTTCATTTTTTTTCATTTTTTTTCATTTTTGTTGTTTTAGATGAAGAAAGGAAAACTGACTAAAATTCCAGTACTTGGATATGGAAACGGTAACGTAAAGAATGTGAAGACATTGGAATCAGTTTTCTTTTTATAACAATAACCTTGGAAATCAAATGTAACCAAAGATAAGGTTTGGGAATGAATTAATCACTACTCGTTTGTGGCTCAAAGCACTTGTTAGAATCCTTTAAAATTCACATATCGTGACAGAGATAGATTTTATTGTTGGAACGCGCGACATGTGACTGATGAACTTAAGAGACCAGTACATGTGCTATAGATTACTTAACACCAATTGAACACTTATATTAGGTACATCTTCAGGAGGTCCTCTCAATAACCAAGGAGTACAACTCAGTTGACAGCATTCATCTCCAGTGATAAAGTTCATAGTTAGTGGACGGAACGTGTGTAATGGAGGAGGGGAGATTCCAAAGTTTCTTGAAGGTCTGAAAGGCGCGTATACCCGGGGGTGAGCGAGTTTCGCATGCCACTCCCTCGATTCCAGAGACGGTAAGTCGCCTGGCACATCATGCGTGGTGGGCAGCTCCCTCAGGTCTAGGGCGGAGGTTGATGCGGTATCACGCCCAGGAGTGTCCAGGAAGACCAGTAAGATGGATTGAGTCGATAAAGAGGACTCAGATCGCCTAGCAAGGAGCCAAAGATGTTCATCCCGGTATTCAGAGGGAATCTCAACAAGGGAATCAGGCCGATCATGGGGAGAACCAGGACAGAGATATGGGTCCCCATAACCTAGCTCGGTAGTTCGGAAATGAACCAGAAACTGGCGTTGATTGAAGGCCGAGAGTACATTCCAACACGCCGCAGGGACGTAGTAAACTTTGGGGAGGTGAATTGAGGTACCAGAAGTAACCTTAATTGTTAATTCACCATATCCTGCATTGCGCATAACCAGTTGGTTAGCGACGGCAAACGTGGAAGAGGAGTCGGAAACAAATTTTGACAAGAGGCTGGCATCATTCACTAGGTTTGCAGAGTACCCGGTGTCCCAAAGAAACCTACAAACAGAGTAATCTGTAGCTGTAGATTCAGTAGGAAACGTAGTAGAAACAGCATTGAGAGAAAAAATATCGTTAACCGACTCACTCTGATTCTTGCAACGATTTAGGCTTATCATCAGAATGATTACCTTTACCTGAGGAAGATTTCCCATGTTTCTTGTTAAACAGGCGACCCTGGCGACCACGCTTGTTGTTCAGTTTCTGATGGTAAAACGAAGAAGCCCATGATTGGTTGGAAGACAGGCTATCCGCTTTAGTAGTAGTGGAGGACGAGACCCCACGCGAGGAACCATGATTTCGAGGTTGGGAATTTTTCCGAGAACGAGGATCACTCAAGGAACCATTTAAGGTGACAGTTTGGAGGAATTGAGTAAAGTTCTTAACGAGAGAGCCATTACCATGAATAAGGGCATGGTAGCGTTTGTAGAAGGACTCCTGCAAGCCGGCAGAGATTCTCGAGCATAAGGCAGAGAGAATAGTGCCACAGATCAGTTCACGATGAAAACCATACGCAACCAAGAATTCGAGAAAGGGAAAGATGTCACCCAGGTTTGCCCGGACAGAAAGTTCATTATAGATGGGACCGTATGTGCATCCATTGCGTTCCTCCTGAAGTAAGGCTGGAACAATCACAGTATCCATGTGGAACTTTGAAAACGGGTTGGACCCATGAGAATCTGCATTGGGATAACAAAGGGTAACATGTTCATGCCAAGCTATCCAGATGAAACAATGTTGGGTATTGTTGAAGAAGTGCTCTATGGGCTTTCATCTAGCTCTCGTCTAGGTTTCGTCCATCTTTCGTCTTGTTCTGGGCATTGTTTTGGAGAAGACAATATAGATGAGAGAGACTGATGAACAAGAGAGGCTGATGAACGAGAGACTAATGAAGAAGAGAGACTGATGAAGAAGAGAGACTGATGAAGAAGAGAGACTGATGAAGAAGAGAGACTGATGAAGAAGAGAGACTGATGAACAAGAGAGACTAATGAACAAGAGAGACTAATGAACAAGAGAGATCGTTTAGGAGTTCCCAGAACTAACTATATAAAGCAAGGATCTTGCTCAGTGTTGAGCAGTATCAATTGTGAAACGGAAATCACGTACTCACTACTTTTACATAGCAATAGAGTTATAAGACAGATGACAGAACTGATTACCAAAGTCACTCAATTGAGAGAATTATTGCAGTCCTAATATATAACGGTTCCTGTATACCAATTGGTGTATGCTAACGTTCAACAATATACATATTATGCGTGGTGATCTTCACCTTAATTGATATGATTTCCAATAATAATGTGTTGCAATTGATTCATGGCCCTAAGTCTTTTTCCTCTTTTAAGCATATAAATAAATGAAAATAGATTTATCCAAGTGAATACCGATCGAAAAGTCGGAATCTTGGTTCAAAATTAATCTGAAGGGTGGGTCACGTGACCCCATGCCTATACAAGCTCATTCCTACATATTTAGACCACTAGCTCAAAATTATACTATTGTTTAAGGAATGACACAGGCTGAAGATTATTTGGTCTTGAGAGTGCTAGAGACAGCAAGAGTCGTTTTCTCAACACCATTATAAATTCAAAAGATGTGGTATAAATTACTAGAGTAATAACTGAAGAGATAGAAAGAGTAATAACTGAAGAGATAGAAAGAGCAACAACAAAAACATTGACTAGGGGTTTATTCAAAGAATCACTTTTACTGTTTTTTTTTTGGGAGCCTGTGAAGAGCTCAACAAGTGTGCATGAACTACTATTCAGAAATTTGAGTGCCAAGTCGTATTCATATTCATCTGACCACACTAAGTATTCTAGAAAACCTGACTATTTTACTACAGTACACTGTACTTTACCATACTATACTGTACTACTGTATACTACTGTGGAATACACTATAGTAGAGTAAGTTATAATGATACTAGACTACACTGTACTGCATCACTAGAGCACTGTACTAGTAGAAGAGATGAGGCGATAGAAGAGAGAAGAGAGAAGAGAGAAGAGAGAAGAGAGAAGAGAAGAGAAGAGAGAAGAGAAGAGAAGAGAGAAGAGAGAAGAGAAGAGAAGAGAAGAGAGAAGAGAAGAGAAGAGAGAAGAGAACTCAGGAGAGAAAGGGGAGATAAGGAGGTGAGTGGAGGAGAGTGGGTAGAGGAGAAGGAAGGGAAGATGAAAGGGAAGATGAAAGAAAGGGAGGGAAGGCTAAATGCTTAGGCTAAAAGGAACAAGGGAACATAAGGTGAGAAGAGAGAAGAGAATACAAAGGGTGGATATAGATAGGGAGAAGGGTGAAGAGTCAAGGGAAGAAAGAGAAGTGAATGGAAAGTGACTAACGAATAGTGGGTAAAGAAAGGGGCTTCTAACTGCTGCCAATGGAATGAGTCTTCCCAGTCTTTCAAGATTTTGATCACTTTGATTGGCTACTATAATAGGAACTCTTCCATCTGCATAACTAGAACACTGCACTACTAAAACACTGCATAACTAAAACACTGCACTCCCAAAACACTGCACTCCCAAAACTCTGCACTCCCAAAACACTGCACTCCCAAAACTCTGCACTACGGTATATTGCTGTATACTACACTATAAAACTACATGACTTTCTACTATAGTATACTTATTTAGTACCTATTAGTCAGGAAGAGTCAGTAATAGCAGTATCAACAATTAATGTCAACAGCTAATAATTTCAACCTATGTTTTAGTATATATTGATATACAGGGATATGTAAGTTCTACCTTACAAGACCAAAGTGCGATATGTGCTGAAGTGGGTGAAGAGTTTTCAGCCACTAGTGTCCTGCACATAATGCTATCACTGGTCTGCATACAACACATCGGCGAAGTACCTTGACTCCGTACATGCTAGGTACTTGTTGACAAATAAAGAGTCATTTATCAGTCAAGTCTCAGAGACTAATTCAGTAAAACTGCTATTCTCTTTAGTATCAACGAGAAATATTTGACCCTTAGTTCCAATGCCTCAATTTTAAGTTAACCTTTAATTATGTACCAACGACGTTAGAGACAACATGAAGTATGGAGTGGAGTATGGAGTGGAGTAGAACACTACAGAATGAAGTAGAGTATTATAGAAGAGTATATGTTAGATCCACAATAGGTAGAACACTACTTATTGATACATTATGGAGCCTACGATGTCCGATTCTAGTAATGTCTACTAAAAATGCCCTGAAACGGTATTTGGTTATTGTGACAACTCGTAAATCAGAAGCCCTTTTCGAATATTCCAGAACAATACTTCTCATTGTTCTGGTGGAGAGTTTTTCGGTGCCACGTTTCTCTCAAAGGTTATATAAGCCGCTCCGGTTCCTCTCTTTGAGGAACCATCAACGAATATACAAGTTTAGGCAATACACGTTGTAAAGAACATAACAGTGTAGAGTACTATATGATATCGTTAAAGATATGGATACTTGGTATGGTTAGAATCAGATAATAGACCCATACTTGAATTAGACTGTATACTACTAGACTACTAGACTACACTGTAGTATACTCCCAAGAGGTGTAAGCAAATATAAAAGTCACAGGCACTGAGATGAAGGCCATTGAACGGCCTTTGAGTTCTATTTATATTTATACAGTAGTCTAATTATAATATTTATACAGTAGTCTAATTATAATATTTATACAGTAGTCTAATTATAATATTTATACAGTAGTCTAATTATAATATTTATACAGTAGTCTATTTATAATATTTATACAATAGTCTATTTATAATATTTATATAATAGTTTTTATGTACTTTTAATACATTTATACCTAAACTCTTATATTCGTTAATGGTTCCTCAAAGAAAGGAACGGAGCGGCTTATATAACCTTTGAGAGAAACGTGGCACCGAAAAACTCTCAACCAGAACAATGGTGATACGGCGTTTGGCCATCACCATTGTAACAATCGGACTGAGAGGCTTCATAATACCTTCATAGCCAGGGTCCTGCTTATGGTGGATCTAACAATAGTCTATTTATAATATTTATACAATAGGAAGCTACCTCTCTTTAAATCTTTTCTATTAATGAATTAATTAATTAAATATTTATTTATTACTTTTATTTTAATTTTTATTTTACTTTAAATTTTAGTTTGAGCTTGAGTTTTAGTTTAAGCTTGAGCTTAGCTTTAGCTACTAGAAGCCAGGTTGAGGTCCATTAAATCTCAAACCTGTTTTTCAGTAGACTCAGCCTCGTCAAAAGAGCCCCAAAGTTGGGGGTGAGAATTTGGGGCTGTAGAGTCCCAGAGTGTGGAGGAGCACTCTAGTTTGGAGTACTTTGGAGGGTCCCAAGACAGTGCACTAAAATGGTGTATGGATTCCAAGCCACTCAGAGAAGAGGCTCTGAAAAGAGAATCCATGGTCATTATGGTCAGCTGAGAAATCCAGTTACTCTTTTGAAGAGACCTAGACTTCGGCTCCAGTTCTTGTTCCAGTTCTTGTTCCAGTTCTTGTTCCAGTTCGTGCTCATGCTCCAGTTCTTGCTCATGCTTTACTTCCAGCTCCAGTTCCTCCACTATAGCTTGGAAAGTTGCTTGGAACTTTGAGTGGGTTTTCGAATGGAGCTTGGACTGGAATTTTGAGTAGAGCTTTGAGCGAGGCGAGATACCCAAAGTGCTACCCAAGGTGCTCATATCAAAAAGAAAGTTTTCAGTAGAGGAGTTTTCAGGCTCCAAGGGGGGTTTTTCTGTCTCGGTCTCTTTTATGGACTCTGAAAGAGTTGCTGAAGGAGTTACTGAAAGAGCTGCTGAAAGAGTTGCTGAAGGAGTTGCTGAAAGAGTTGGGTCAAGGTCAGGGTCAATTTTGGGTGACAAAAAAGTTTCCACTAAGGGAGAGGGAGAGATCTGCCAGACTTCCCAGTCCCAAGAACTGGGCTTGGGCTCTTGATTGTCGTTAGCAGCTCTACTGAGGTTGGAGGGGCTCCAGTCCCTAAGTTGCCAGGGAGTCAAACCAGGAGAATCCAGAAAAGCTAGAGAGGCCTGAGATTCCTGAGAAACCAAGATTTTGGACAAGTCTGTCCCTATTGGGGTATCACAGCTAAAGAGCCGGTCAAGAATGCTACACGGCTCAGAAGCTGGCATTGAAAAGAGTTTTAGTGTTTGAGTTTGAGTCTGAGTTTGAGTCTGAGTTTGGGTTTGAGTTTGGGTTTGAGTGTAAGAGTCTGAGTTGAGATTTAAAGTCTGAGAGTCTGAGTTGAAATTTAAAGTCTGAAAGTCTGAGTTGAGATTTAAAGTCTGAGAGTCTGAGTTGAGTGAGGTGGTGGGTCAAAACTGACGAATATCGCGGCTTATATAATGCAGCAATAGTCGATTACAAACTCGTCTCTGGTATGGCCGACCACAAACGTTATTTGGTGCCGACAAACAGGACAACAAAAAAACTGATATATTAGAAAACAAAGCAAAAATTGAGACACAAAAAACTTTTCTCATGGCGTATATTAAAACATAAGGCAACGCACATTTTCTGGTAATTTACTGGTAATTTACTAGTCATTTACTGGTGATTTTCTGGTGATTTTCTGGTGATTTTCTGGTGATTTTCTAGTAATTTTCTGGTAATTTTCTAGTGATTTTCTGGTAATTTTCTAGTAATTTTCTGGTAATTTTCTAGTAATTTTCTAGTAATTTTCTAGTAATTTTCTAGTAATTTTCTAGTAATTTTCTAGTAATTTTCTAGTAATTTTCTGGTCATTTTCTAGTAATTTTCTAGTAATTTTCTAGTAATTTTCTAGTAATTTTCTAGTACTTTTCTAGTAATTTTCTAGTAATTTTCTGGTCATTTTCTAGTAATTTACTGGTGATTTACTGGTCCGGCAGAAGAAGAACCAACACTTGGAAGCTGGTTTCGGGGAGCATGGCTTTACAGATGCATTGATAAGTTTAGACATAATTACAGGACTTTAAAACGTGTGAAAAGGAACATTGGAAAGTGTGAAACGGGATTTTAATGCACTGTTCATGTTCTTTTTAGTGATCTGCAAGGTGGATTTGTGATTTGTGGTCTGCCGACCTACGTAATTCTAAACATATGCAGATTCCCACGCATAGAAGTAAAGCAGTAGAATACTGTTATTAAATTAGAACCAAATTAAAGAATTATAAAGATTTGGAATATATTTGCATAAGTGAAAATGGAAACAAAAAAAAAGGTTTTGGGTGCAAAATCCTGCATATAGGATATCAACTTTTTCTTAGTAGGTAACTGGCTGTAAATCCTGACCTACCATTCTTTTTATAGTATTAAGTAGTAGGGAAAGCTTGATGTTTTGTGTGTATGGAACTGTAAGGTGTTTAAGATGAGGTACAAGAGGATTTGACAGGGTAGTTTTCATACATTTTGACAGAGGACAGTTTTCATACATTTGACAGAGGACAGTTTTCATACACTTGGACATAATGGCCGTACGTTGAAAGTCCACTCTATAGAAACAGTCAGTACGTACTCCCACCAGCTCCACAACTGTATGATGATCTTATGTGGGAGCTTCCTTAGGAAAGTGAGTAGGAGAATCAACATTGGTATTCTGTATCTCTCTAATAACTGGGATGATATCCTCCAAGGTTCGATAGACGTAACCTTCAATCAGTCCAAGTCTGATTGTGGAATATTTGCTGACCAACATCATCAAGAGGATATTCAGCCATTCTCTCTTGAGAGGTAAGAATAGCAATAGTCTAAGAAACGACTAAAGAGATACATCTGTCCGGGAGACACTCAGAGGCCTGCATTTGGCCGAAAGCAGACATGAGGGTCGCTCCACTATTAGGGCAACCAACATAAGCGACCATCAAATTGTTGGATTGCTTCTGTGCCTATTAGTTGAATTGTACACATCAGAGAGAATAATATTCGTGATTTGACTGTTACTTACAGTGTTTTTCAAAATTATTCAAACCAGTGTGACAAAATTATTCAAACCAGTGTGACAAAATTATTCAAACCAGTGTGACAAAATGTTTCGAACCACACTAGCAAAATGTTTCAAACCAATAATTCAAAATGTTTCATACCCCTTTGCACATCCTTTCAAACCAAATGGTGTCATCGAAATTCTTCAAACTTTTTCCGTAAAATAATACGAAAAGTTGAAATAATCCAACCACCGCCCCTTTTTTCTTCTTTTTTCTTTTTCTTCTTTTTTCTTTTTCTTCTTTTTTCTTTTTCTT
>NKZI01002082.1:0-24534 GCA_002370645.1 Metschnikowia sp. 00-154.1 | reverse complement strand
ATGAAACACAAGCACGTTATATGCAAGTGTTACCCGACCGGGATACCTTGCATCTCAGTATCCTTGTGAAATCGTTTCCTAACAAAACATCAAAAGCGCAAGTGGTTTAGTGGTAAAATCCAACTTTGCCATAGTTGGGCCCCCGGTTCGATTCCGGGCTTGCGCATTTTTTGAATTTCTCTTATCTTTTTCGAAAATCTTGAACCTTTCAAGTTTCCTGTTCTTCACCCTACCCGGTCATCGGCTACTATAGATTGTTTGGGCTTTATTAGGTGCGAGACATTTCCTCACTCGGACATGGATATATGCAGTATCACAATACAGAAGCACCTATTTTGGCCCGAATGCAACGAGAGCACTTATAATGTATCTTTAAATACTAATGCTCTTTTATTGTACTTACCCAAATCATCCGCAAGCTCCAGTCACCCTACGGGTTGGTTTGGCGGCCTGGATGTGGCGGCTTTGAAGGTAAGTGCACGTGATCGCACGCACCCGTGCACCAACACATCCAAACACTACACAACATCATCAACACATCCAAACACCACACAACATCATCAACACACAAGACTCACACCACCACAGACCATGGAATACGAAAGCACGTATCTCGACGATGAGGAGATTCAAATGGACCAGCGCAATCAGAACGTTGAAGACCAACATTTCATGGGCCACGAAGCCCCGCTGCTCCTGGAAGACTCTCACCATGGGGTCGTGGGCGAGGAAGAACTCCTAGCAGCTCAGGCCGCGGCCGATGCCGCCGTAGCCCAGCAGCAAGAGCATGGCACGCCTGGAGGAGTCTTCAGCAACGTGGGCCAAGGCCTTGTGGGTAAAAACCGTGACATGATGATGCAGTACTGGCAGGAAATCATCAACCTGATTGAGCATGATGAGCACGATTTCAAAAACCACCAGTTACCCTTGGCCCGGATCAAAAAGGTCATGAAAACAGATGAGGACGTGCGTATGATCAGTGCAGAGGCCCCCATTCTTTTTGCAAAAGGCTGTGATGTGTTTATCACTGAATTAACCATGAGGGCATGGATCCATGCGGAGGAGAATAAGCGGCGCACACTCCAGAAGTCGGATATCGCGGCTGCTTTGACCAAAAGTGACATGTTTGATTTCCTCATTGATGTGGTTCCTCGTGAAGAGGAAAGACCCAAGAAAAGTTACCGAGACTCGTCGTTTCCACCTCTGCTGCTCCATCACCCAATGAGGCAAGGCATGATGCAACACGGGGCTCCGACCCGGAATATGGGCCATTTACCAAACTCCCATTTGCCCAATCTGGCGCCGAACCTGATTCTGAGCCTGGTGCCAAATTCCCATTTACCCAATCTGGTTCAGAATCTGATGCTGAACCTGGTCCCCAACCTGATGCTGAATCTGATGACAAATCTGGTGTCCAGCCTGTTACCAAATCTGGTGCTCAATCTGGTTCCCAACGCGTTGGGCAACGCGTTGCCCAACCAATTGCCGGAGAGAACCTTGTCAAATCTGTCTGAACTGTCATTACAAAATCTGCATGGACAACCACCATCGCTTCAACATGATAAAATTGGAGGCAGGCCGGAGCCGCAGCCGAACCAGAACCTGCCACAACTACCGTTTGCAGACAGAACGTTGCCACAGAATTTACTGGAGGAGACCGAAAACCTCGAGAACCAACCGTCAAACGAAACACCCGATTCCGAAGTTAAGCCCGGGCGCAATTTGCAGAAGGTCATGGACGGCGAGCAAAAGGATGGGCCTTTTTTTGAGTCATACCCACCATATGAAAACGAATATTAGTATCATCACGCTAGAATCTTTTAGCTTCAAAATTTTGTTGGGTCACATCTGATAATATTTTGAACCTCTTTTTTTTTTGCAAAGTATGACCTTGAATCTGGTTTAATTTAATTTTCTGACCAACCTGGTTTGATACCATTCAGGTTACTCCACACTTCAGACCATTCAGATTTCAGGCCATTCAGGCAATTCAGGTCCGTTGAGGCCCGTTTTTGCGACAAAATATAGCTACGGACACAAATTCGAATCCCATGTAAAGTCTTATCCAAATGGGATTTGCAGTTGGGATGCAGTTGCACACATTTGCAGTTGGTGGGGCGATCTCCGCACTCTCGGTGCATCTCGGGTTCCGCGTGGATAAGTGCAGGCGCAGGTAATGTGCAGAAAAAAAGTCACTCGATTGCCGTCTTTATCAGCACTGATCACCCAAGCAACCTTCCTCCCCTCATGTTCTTTTTATATAGAACTGCGGTATTCCTGACACGAATTCTTCCTAAAAACAAAACCCTCTTCAGTATACTAAAACCACAAAAAATGAATTTAATGACCATTTCACAACTGTTAGATGAAGCGTACAATAAGCACAAAATCATCCCCGAAGTTATTGACAACTTCGCCAGTCAGGGCTTGCTCACCATTGAGTACTCCCCTAAGAGCCAAGTCACCATGGGCAACACCCTTAAAGTCAAGGACACACAGAAAGTGCCCAAGATCCAATTCACCTTGAACTCGCCAAACCAGGAGCAGGAATTGCAGGTCAACCCGGATGACCGCTTCATGTTGGTGTTGACTGATCCCGATGCGCCATCCAATAAAGACCCAAAGTGGTCTGAGTATTGCCACTGGATTGCATCAGACTTGAAGCTCAGCCCCAACAACAATGGCAATGCCGACTCGTTGTCGACCATCTTGGACCTATCCAAGGCAACCCAGATCTTGCCTTATGAAGGGCCGGCCCCTCCTGAGAAGACGGGCAAGCATCGGTACGTTTTCTTGTTTTATAAGCAGGATCCGCTTGCCAACTTGGTGGTTCCAAAAGGCAGGCCAAACTGGGGAACCGGCACGCCTAGATCAGGGGTCAGGGACTGGGTGAAAAAGCACGGTGGCGACAGCAAATTGTTGGGAGTCAACTTTTTCTATGCCCAGAATGAAGTTCAAGAGTAAGGCATAGTTTGAATGTTTCCTTGATAGATGTGGAATCGATGAGACATTTTAAAGTGAAGTAGTAAGACTGTAGAAGTAAGAGTGTGAGTTACTGTAGTAACTGCACTGCCCTATCTATCGTAAGCGAGCTGAGCTGTAATCCTTCGGACTGACCACTAAACCCTTGCCTTTCGTGGCACCCCTGTAAATGGTTTCTATAATATCGATCATCTCTTGCTTGTTGTCGATGAGAAAGTTCAACTTGTTATTGTTGCCTGTGCCAAAATCACACATCATGTGCTTGTTCCGGTGGAAGAACATCACGGTACAGGGATCGTACAATTCGTACATCTCGTTAAAGTCGGGCACCTTCTCGATGTCGCAGAGATAGATAGCAGCAAAGTTCTTGACCTTCTCAGCCACTGCAAAGAGAATCTCATCCATGATCATACACAGCCGGTCAGAATCAATACCAAACCGGATAATCACTAGCCTCTCGTCTTCAGATAAGATGGCCTGGTCGACATGCCAGCCGGTTCGGAGATGCGGGAGAAAAATGGAACTCATCTTATTGGCTTAGAATTTGCTATGGTAGACGTTGTGATGACTTGAGTTGTCGCGCAGCCGATATCACCGTTTACCGTGAAGAGGGAACCAGGACCTAAATCGGCCACCAATAAAGAACCACCAAATATACCATGGTCAAATTATATTCAGCTTATACCACTTATTTAAATGCCTTAACTGGATTTATTTAGTACTTTCAAAAGTCTTGCTTTTGTAAGACAGATTCAATTGACACAGGACACAGTGAAGTAGTCTAAGGAAAAAAGGCTGAGAAAATAATAACGAGGGAGCATCAGGTCTTTTTATAGGCAAATTATCAGATGTGTTTGTGGACGTTTGAAATCTGAAACACTTATCCCCTCCCGTTCTGCAAATGCAATGCATCATGCATTGTGTTTGTGTTTGTGTCTGTCTCTGATCTTTGAAACGCACCCCGTGAATCATGCACAGCAGTAATATGAAACATTAAGCATACGAGCAGATGGTGATATAAAGCCCCGTCCTCCCTACTTTTGTGCTCTTGTTTCCTGCAACTTATTCACGCTTTTACAAGGAGTTGTGGGTTTCAGAGACGGTGCGAATTTGCAGCCACCAATATCCTTTCTTGATTACAATATAAATTGACGCTTCTTCGTGTCACAAACTTGGAAGAGATTTGGGCTAGATGATTGAAATTAGTACTGATAACTCTAGAAGTGAATCTACGGATCTGAGCGAGAGTTCTGCCTCGAATGAAGCCAAAGTACAGGAAGAACCTACAGATGGTTTTTTTAGGAAAGATCCAGATTCGCCTTGGTATACGTCTAGTGACTCAAAGCTCCAAAAGAAAAACGAAGCTGTACAAGATATCGATGTGCATAATTACACGTCACCGTTTGTGTACAAAGCCAAAACTTCCATGGATAATAGCATCATGATCAAATACTCAAGGTTCAGGCGAAAACAGCAAAAAAAAGATCCGTTTTACTTCAAATGGGGATTGTGGATGAACATAGGGTCTTCTAAATGCATGCACGAAATTCTTGAAACACAAGGCCAATTGGAGGCAAAAATGAACGAGCCAAAATGGCGGTCACCTGGCGACATTACCATCTTGAGACTAGGCTTGGTTCCAGGTCAGAGAGTAAATAAAGTCGCGTTGAAGGTGCCTCTGGCCGAGCAGAGGGACTTTTATTTATCCTTGTGCAACATATCCATGGATAGTGTTTTATACCGCCTGGAAGGAATACATGGTGAGTAAATTTTATCACGAGCTCATAGACTATACTAACAACAGTGCCAATTATTGGTATGAGTTTGAGACCAAAAGAGAATTACGCTGTGGTCAAGCTCTGGCTTGGATCGTGCGAAAGCGGTCAAACGGAACCTCAACAAATTTTGAACCTTTTACAGAATGTGGCGGCTCTAATCCCAGAGGAATACGTGGAGATTATTGCTAGTGGGATATACATTCGAGAAGATGGAGAATCCTATCGAGTATTTGAATTTGACAAACCGGACGAGTGTTGATATCAAGAAGTGAATGCATCCCAGATTAAGTGAAGATCAAATCGCACACTGGTTCCGGTACTTAGCATTTTTTTCACAACAAAATTTCACCAGGCCTATACTGAACCCAAACACCAAAGCCTACCAAATGCCAGAAATTGAACTCGGAATCACCGCTGATATGCATGTCCATCTCCGGGACGGGAAGATGATGGAGCTTATCACGCCTACAGTCAGAGAAGGAGGAGTCTCTGTGGCCTACGTGATGCCCAACTTGGTTCCTCCCATCACCACCATCGACAGGGTGGTGGAGTACAAGAAGAAGCTCCAAGAGCTCTCGCCAAAGACTACGTTCTTGATGAGTTTCTACTTGTGCAAAGAGTTGACGCCAGAGTTGATTGATGAGGCAGCCAAGCTCGGGTGCATACAAGGTGTCAAGTGCTATCCAGCAGGAGTGACCACCAACTCATCAGCAGGCGTGGACCCCAACGACTTCTCTTCCTTCTACCCGGTCTTTGAGGCATTGGAAAAGAATAACTTGATTCTCAATTTACATGGTGAGCGGCCTCCAGCCAAGGACGAAGACATCCACGTGTTAAATGCGGAGCCCAAGTTCCTCCCAGCACTCAAAAAGTTGGCCCAAGACTTCCCTAATTTGAAGATCATCTTGGAGCACTGCACCACCAAGAGTGCCATTGACACAATCCGGGAAATCCATGCCCAAAACCCAAGCTCAAAAGTAGCTGCAACCATCACTGCTCACCATCTCTCTTTGACCATCGACTCGTGGGCAGGCAACCCAGTGAATTTCTGCAAACCCGTGGCCAAACTACCAGAGGATATGAGAGCTTTGGTGGGAGCAGCAACAAGTGGAGAACCCTTCTTCTTCTTTGGATCCGACTCAGCTCCACACCCTATAGAGAGCAAAGCCCGTCACGTTGGAGTCTGCGCAGGTGTATACACGCAATCGCATGCCATAGCATACTTGGCGGAGGTTTTTGAGTCTGTTGGCAAGTTGGACAACCTCGGAAAATTTGTGTCGAAGCACGGGCTTGAATTCTACGAAGTGACTGAAAAAGATATCGTCAACAAGGACAAGGTGTACTTGGTGGAGAGGGAAAACTACGTGCCGGAAATCATCGGCAAGGACGAATTAAAGGTTGTGCCATTCCAAGCCGGGCAGAAACTAAAGTACGCTATTGAGTGGAGATAAGCGAGAGTGTGCATAACGAGCCTTGAAAATTGCATGTGAAAATTGCCTCAAAGCGCACACGACCGGGGCACCAGGATGAAGAAGTGAAGACGAGAAGCGCGAGAATAAATTGCCTTGGTTGACGAGAAGTCCTGCAGGGAGATCCGAAGTTGGATCAATAAACAAAATCGATGAATGGATCAATGGATGAATGAATGAATGATTAGTGGCATGATTTAAGGACATGAGGAATTCTGAGCATCAGACAAATGAAATAAACGAAAAGAAATGATATGATATGAAAAAGAAATGTAACGAGTGAAGAACGGTTGAAAACCGTTGACGGAGGTTGAAGACAGTTTGATGGAAATGGATGAGTTCGCATGGAAAATAGTGGAATCAAATTGGACATGGAAAACGACGGAATTCGAAGACTAACTGCATACACCATGCAGGGGCCGCACCAAAAGTCAATCAGAGATAAGAACAAAGCTAATATATCCATGATAACGGCACACCAGGCCGCCGATAGCCAACATACAAAGAGTTTTATCTACGGGTGTCAAATATGAAACGGGAAAAAAATCCAGCAGGAAAGGCGGGATGCAGGACGGAAAGCCAGGAATCGGGGACATGGCCAAAGCGAACGAAGAGTCAGGCGATGCAAACACCAAAGACCATGCAGCCCATCTGCAAAGCTTATAACTCGGAGCACGTTTATTGCTGCCGCTCATCTGCGAGACAGGCCAAAGTGCAGATGTGTCAACGTGGGTCATTAAAGTTTATGTGGGTCTGTATACAGCACGTCTAAAATAGACCACGTGAACACCAGGTGCAAGTGCCTTCACAGCTTACGACGCCCTTCTTCAGCCCCTACTACTTTCGGCAAAAAAACCTGAGGGCACCGCATTGCGTCGCTCTGCCGAAACCTTGGGATCCCCGCGAGCCACGCGGGCCACGTGATCGGATGCTACAATAAATGAATATGCTCGGCGCTTTTTCGCGCGGAGTCCTATGCAGGGTATGCATATGTCAGCGCCACTCCAAGCCATATATAATGGAGATTCCCAGGCGTGGTGAAGAGCTCAGAAACCTTCGCGGACTATTTGGACTCAGAAGATCTTCTCTCTCCACTCAGGCTCTACACCCACCCACACACCCATACACCCATACACCCACACTCCAGCATTGTCTATTCTATACCCATCAAGACGTCCAAATCAATCGCTTACAAATCAAAAAATCACAGGAAAGAACGGCTCTATTGATACTCTCCAACTACCCATATTTGACACTGAGCATTTTGATTTTACTTCGATTCCAACCCTATTTTCTACTAAACATCCATAATACCATCCAATATGGCCTCTAGAGACTTGCCGCATTCCATGGGCGAGGCGCTCACATCGTGGTATCAGCGAATTCCAGGTGAGTTCCACTACGGGAAAAAAGTGGTGGATGATGGAGAACCCAACGAAGATGGCAGCCCGAAGTCTGTCTCCGTGAAGAACCTCTGGCCCGCGTTCATTTCCGGATCCGGCTTGTTCTCCGATGGATATGTCAACAACTCCATTGGTACGGTGACCACGTGTCTCTCGGCCATCTACGGTACTCGGTACACGGAATCCAGTGCCATTTCCGTGATCTCCGCCATTGCATTTGCGGGAACCGTGGTGGGCCAATTGGGTTTCGGGTACATTTCAGATAATGTGGCCCGGAAAGGAGGCATGCTCTTCGCCAACGTTCTCCTCATTCTCTTTACCATTCTCTGTGCTGTGGCCACATGGGGAAAGACCCCCGAAGGCATGTTTGCAGCCTTGGCCACCTTCCGTTTCTTTTTGGGTATTGCCATTGGTGCAGAGTACCCTACAGCCTCGGTGATTGCATCGGAGTTTGCCAACCAGTTGCCTCCTGGACACCGGAACAGGTACTTCATCTGGTTCACCAACTTCTCCATTGACTTTGGGTTTGTGGTGTCTGCATTTGTGCCCATGGTGCTCTTGTGGATTTTTACTCCCAAACACTTGACTCCGATCTGGAGGTTGACGCTAGCACTTGGAGTGTTTCCACCCGTGGCCTTATTCTTCATGCGGCGCAAGATGAAGAACTCCGAGGCCTTTGAGCGTATGAGCATGAATAAGGTCAAGAAGTTCCCGCTTCTTTTGGTGGTCAAGTTCTACTGGTTCCGGCTCTTGGTGGTGTCGATCATTTGGTTCATCTACGACTTTTCGACGTACTCGTTTGGACTTTACTCCAGTTACATTTTGACCCGTATTATTCCCGAGGACAATATGTACAAGTCATGGGGCTGGAACGTGGTGTTCAATCTCTTCTACATTCCAGGTTCGTTTGTGGGAGGCTATGTTGCTGATGTGATTGGGCCCCGGATGACGCTTTTCGTGGGTCTTGTTATCCAGGGTATCATTGGCTTTGGTATGACTGCAGGCTACTCGCACTTGAAGAACCACATCGGCCCGTTTGTGGTGGTGTACGGTATCTTCATCACCATGGGAGAGTTTGGAGCTGGTAACAATGTGGGGTGCTTGGCCTCAAAGACCTCTTCCACATCTATCCGGGGTCAGTACTATGGTATTGCTGCAGCAGTTGGAAAGATCGGTGCCTTTGTGGGTACTTACATCTTCCCCATTATCTTGAGGGAACAGGGAGGAGCCGACTCGGATGAGGGCATCAAAGCTGCGTTCTACATCTCATCGGCCTTGTGTCTCTTCTCGGCATTCTTGACGTTGTTTTTCTGTCCGTCGGTGGGCCAGGACTCGATTAATAAGGAAGACAGGGACTTCTTCGAGTACTTGCAAGCGAACGGCTACGACGTCAGCCAGCTTGGTGTGCACCATAGCGATGAGTCCGACATTTCTTCCGAGGAGGCCATGGAAAAGACCAACGTTAATGTGCAACAGACCAAGATCAACTAGACCCTCATCTTTTCTTCTCTACTCCTTCTTTTTCTACTTAGCCTGGCTAGTATATATCAATAGATCATGACATAGACAATCCGAAGAGGAAGTAGATTATAATAGCAATTTTCATGCTCCAGTGCATACTCCCAACTTCATGATACCAGGTATAGATATGGTTTTAGAACTCTGGGACTTGCATTTGGTGGTGTTCCTTTATATAAGACCCACTTTTCGGGCATTATTTCCATCTAAAACATCACAATTACATGAAGAATAAACCATAGAGCAATTGCTAAACCCTCAGTACATTTACCTTCATAAACCCCGATACATTATGGCCATTATGATTGGTATCCTGCATATAAACCAAACTTCAGTGATCTAGCTGCAAAATGTTCCTTTTTCTTCCTCCAAGCGTCCAAACTGGCAATTTTTTTTATTATTCCAGAATAGTTGAAAACATTTGCATGTATTGAACCTAGCCCAAGTCTTCTTCTGACAAGCCAAATGTGGATCATTTCTTCTTCATTTTTCTTCATCTTCTTCAATGCAATGCAATATAACAGTAAGTTAGGCAAAAATCGGAATTTCAAAAAAATTAAAGCAATGGATTAAACATTGGGGTCTTTAAAATTTACAGTCCAAATTTTTTCATTTACTGGACTCCCCGATTTTTGGTGTGTTCTACCATTAAATCTTGAAATGGAGTTCTCGCTCTCACTTTTTCCTCTCACTTTTTTTCCCACACTTTTCCTCTCACATTCTCATTCTCAAAATTTTCACATTCTCACTACTCAAGCTGAAAACCTCAGAAACTATAAACCACCAAAAAGCAAACCTGTAAAATAAAAAAGCAGTAAAACAAAAAACAAAAAACAAAAACCAAACCTTAGAGCTTTTCAAAACATTTCAATTTTTTCAAGACAAATTTTCAAGAGAAAAGGTGTCAGAAAAACCTCAAGAACGGTCATTGTTTTAGCTCACCGCAGGCCATCCTGGAAGGCCATCCTGGTATTGGGGCTTTGTAGAACTAATACAAGACTAGTGAATTAGAATTATTAAGGTTTATAGAACTAGAACTAGAACTAGAACTAGAACTAGAGCTCAAGCAATGTCTAAGGAAGACTAGTCGAACTAATACTTTCAAGCCATGTTTTTGTATATATGTATTAATATACAGGGATATGTAAGTTGTACCTTCCAAGACCGAGGTGTTCAGATGGTGCGAGTGGTGTAGATTTTTTTAATTTCTGTTGAACATCTGAGAAGTGTTGAGGCAGAGAGTAGATGGAATAGAAGGCCTAATATAATAGCCGTTGTTAGGCTTAGATGGTGAGACTTCAGAATACCTTAATAGCTAGGGCACTACATATGGTGGATCCAACAATAGTGTTACTACTAATCTACTAATCGGTACCATTCCGATACTACTCGTCATACTACTACTCATACTATACACTACTAGTACTAGTATAAATCTTGACTATCCTATTCTACAATATAGTAGTAGTTTGTCTACACTTAGTACTACTCTACATGGTACTACTCTACACTAAAGTGGTAATAGTATTACTACTATGCCCTTGTACACCACTATAATATATACTCCTTCTACCCCTACTCCTACCCCTACTCCTACTACTACCCCTACTCCTACTACTACCCCTACTCCTACCCCTACTCCTACCCCTACTCCTACTACTACCCCTACTCCTACTACTACTCCTACTACTACTCCTACTACTACTCCTACTACTACTTACCATTCATCACTAATGATCACCACTACTAATACACTACACTATAGTACCACTGTACTACTATAGTACTACTACTACTATACTCCTACTATACGCTGTATACTCTAACTCAATGCTACTGTATTATACCAGATAATACTCTACTATTACAGGACTACAAAATTAATGTACACTATAGTAGTACTATAGACAAGAGTACACTATACTTTGTGCTACAGTGCTACAGTGCTACAGTGCTACAAGGCTACAGTGCTACAGTGCTTCTCAATGCTCAACACAATAGTACTACACTACACTAGTACTATGCTATTGGTTCATTCTACTCTAGACACTATACTTATAGTATTAATTAATTCTACCAGTATTACCTCTTCCAGGACTAATGTAGTAAAGCCTCTTCCAGGACTACTATAGTACTACTCTATCCTACGCTATACAGTAATTTTTTATAAATAGTGACTAGCTGTTTATTTGTTGATGGTTTCTGGGTTTATTGCAGAAGTCATGTGTGGTGGAGTTGTTGTCTTAAAGTTGACCAATTAGTTTATTTCATGCTTAGACTTATGAGTATATAATATTGTATGGATATTCACGTAAGCCTTTATCTTTGCTGATGAGTAAAAGAGCTCTGATGAATCGAAATATGCGCGAATACACTAGCTTTAATCCATAATGCGATTAGGATCTATAACACCAATAGGATCTATAACACCAATAGGATCTATAACACCAGTAGGATCTATAACACCAGTGGGATCTGTAATGGGTGTAAACCAATGGGTTTATATTCCATTAGTATATAGCATCTAGGAAAACTAGCCATACCTAGGCATAAGAAACGCACTCACATGTCCCTACAACAGTACCTGCGTAACTCTTGTAGTGTACTGGTTAAAGTACATAGACAATGAATGTGTGGGTTCTGTAGTTAGTATAGTCTAAACCAAAATAATCCATCTGGTCTAGTTTTTCATCCACTTCTTTTTTAATGTTGATTTTCACAAACAAAATTACCACTCAGCCAGTTATTACAGTAAATTTAGCTGTTATACTATCCTGCACTGTAGTCTTGTCCACAAGTCAATAGAGACTTCTGGATGTATCATCAGGTTTGTGTTTCTCGATGCGACCCATATGTAGTACTGATTTCTCCCTCAATAACAACGTAGAACAGCTAAGCACTAGACGTAGCTGAATGGAACATCGATTTTAGCACAGACGATTTTAGCACAGACGATTTTATGTTTTCCGGATTATCTCAGAGTCATGGTAATGGTCTTGGCTTCAATAGTATATGTGTATTCTTAGGAATTGAGCCTTCGAGAATACATAAACGATGAATCTTTGTTCTTACTTTTGGTTTAATGAAGAGTCTGAAAAATTGAAGCTTTGTATAGGCAATACTTGTTCTGCCTCTTAATTAGTCCATATAATCTGTTCATTCACTCACTTCAGACTTTAATTTAGTCCTTCTTTCTGGTGGCCTTGACCACAATGGGCACCATTCCTCCTGTAGATATCGTGAACCTTCTGTGGCCAAAAACAACTATGAACGACCGGATGGTACCTGCATGCGTGGTGGTGTTGATGATGGAGTCTTCCAAAGCCTTTTTCTTGTCCACGGCGCTCTTTGATGAATCCCAGTCTTTTTCAAACAAGCCCTGGCAGAACCGGTTCACCCGGATGCACAAGTCTTCGGAGGTCTCTCTTTCGTCGTTGAACAACTCATCCTCCTCGCTGAAGCCCTGCTCAATGTCGTAATCGGGAAACCGCTGCTGGATCACGGTCTTTGTGGATCTCTTGTCACACAAGTTTTTTCCAATGGTTTCACGAATAGTTTCCATGATCAAAGGCCTAGTGGATGCTGGCTTCAAGCCTTCCCAAGTGTACTTCAAGGTCCAACACGATCTCTGCAAGGGAGAAACATAGAACTTGGAGGGAACAGAGGCGCCATGTTCCTTGATTTCCTTGCGCCACACCTCGTTGTTCTCCTTGGCCTGGGCAATACCCAACTCCGTAAGCATTGGGTCAGGGCCGTAGTTGACTTCTCCATCGGTACCCAAAGCATACCACTTCTCGTTCCAGGCGTCCATGCCGTACTTGTCCACCACGTAGTTGTGGTAGCCCTGGCCGTGTCTGGCACAAAACACGAGCTTGTAGACCTCGTTATCAGCGGCCGATTCGTTCAAGTCGTGCAACTTGGCGCGGATCTGGTCCCACGACAAAACACGACCCAATTGCTCCTCGGTATACTTGAACTTCAGGTCGTCCGTAGTGGGGTCGGACTGCTTGAAAAAACCGGGAACGGTTTCAAACGTCCACTTGAAGTTTTCCTCCTGGGCCACGTGCTGCAACCGTTGCTGGTAAAGCTGTTCGATCTCTGGGTGGGCGTGTGCATCTTCGTAATCACACTCGGAGGGAATGAGCAACGACATGGTGGTTTTTTGTTGGGAATTGGGTGTCGGGAATTGGGTGTCGGGAATTGGGTGTCGGGAATTGGGTGTCGGGAATTGGGTGTCGGGAATTGGGTGTTTGGTGGGCTAAGAAAGGGGTTGCAAATCTGAGGGGGAGGAAGGCACCTATTTATATTCGCGGGGTGCCGTGTACGAGGTATGTTTCATTTATGCAAGCGGTTGGAGACGCAACGAATCTCGGGGAGTTTTGTGGCCTGGACAGGTCGCGGGCCGCGCCTTGTGTGCACGTCCCACATATAAGTACATACCCTGGGTGCCAATAGTCGCTATGCAGTAACAGATACAACAGCTACAAGGCATACGTTCATTATTGTTTTATCAGTGTTTCATCAGTGAGTTACCAGTGCTTCATCAAAGTTTCATCAAAGCTCCATGCAGTAGTGTATACAATTGTCAGTTTGATGTTTCAGGTATTAATGTGATAAGTAGTAGAGTCTAGATTCACTTCTGGGTAGATTCACTTCTGGGTAGATTCAGTAATAGTTACATCTAGTACTAGGTACATCTAATACTAGGAATTACAATGAGTAGAATCAGAAGCACACATATTTCAAAAGGAAGGAAACAAGCTCGTGAGATCGATGCACTCTTATCTTGTGTTTGTCATTTCCATCAGAACACTAGAGTTATTATGAGTAGTGCACGACCCCATATATTGGAACATAGGTCATATGTCTAATTGTATCCAATACTTTGGTCGTTAAGAAAGAATCTTTTAGAAAGAAGGAATGTATGGAAAGAGGGCTGTTATATACAGGAGCTCTCTCTTGATCACTTATATAGAGCTAACTTCTACCCTTAGAGGAACTATGTGCGACTACTCATTACTTAGAAGTGTTGAACATGTAAGATGTGCTAACTTTTCTATTTAGGTAAGGTAGTACATGCAGTACAGGACTTCTGAGTGGAGACTAGTATTGCAACCGGGTCTTGTCGTCAGGAGGAGTCAGGTTTGACTTAAGACAATATACAATGTATTAACAAGTCCGGTGCAGGAGGAAGGAGTCCAAGGTGAAAAAGGTATATATAGAGGGGAACCCGCTCTTGGTTGAGCGGCATCATCACAGGTGACCAGAATATCACGAATTTCCTAATGCGAATTAGTAGCCAACTAAGATCTGAAAAGGGCGCGATCCGTGCATTTGTGTACATATCCTGAAACACGATGGACCTTTAAAAGGTATAAAAGGGGCAGATTCCCGCATCTAGTTACTACATAAATATTTTTATCAAATCACCGGTTACGAGAAAACTGTTCAGTTTTAAAAAGACAGCCACTGTTTGAAGATTGGAAATGTTTCAGATTTCGCATTTGTTTCAGTGATTGAAATATCTTTTGAAGAATGAAGATCTCTTAGAATATTCTAAATGTTTCATATGATCATTGATATTACCCCTGATTTCAGAATTTAGTTGCGTTACGACTTAATGAATTAACATGAAGAAACTCCTGAAGAGGGTATTGGATTTTCTTGTGACTTATTTCTGGTGTTCTAATAGAACAGATAACAGAATTTTAGATGTTACTGGGGCTTGAAATTACAAAACTGAAGCAAGTTCCACTAGTCTCTTGGTTTAAACAGGTTATCAAGAACAAACAATAATGACTATAGTCACACAGCTTTTAGAGTTAGAGAATAATGTCATAACCATTCCTGAGTACCAAAGAGCGGTCTATACGTGATCTATACGTAGCCTATACGTGGTCTATACATGGTCTATACATGGTCTATACATGGTCTATACATGGTCTATACATGGTCTATACATGGTCTATACATGGTCTATACATGGTCTATAACGCTAAACAAGAAGCACTACACGAAAGAAGACGAGTAGAATGAATATGGAGGTATATGATTATTCAATTAGTGCTCTATTTCTCTTTGATATGACTGTAGTTCAAAGGAGCTATTCAAGTTACTACAGAAGACACGACTGTAGACAATGACGGTTGTATAGACTGAAGTGTCTAGTAATTGGACAGATTGTAATTGGAGCAAAATAATGAGGTAGACAAATGGGGTAGATAAATGTTCAGTTGTCTAGACTCCATAATCCACAGAAAAGCATCCACTCCAACGGAAAACCCCTAATACTAGACAATACACATTAACACTAGACAGTAGTATTAGACAATACACATTAATAATAGACAGTAGTACTAGATATAATACATTTTCTCTAGTAGATTACTAAACTGGACACCTTTATCTTCTAATTTAAAGACTCTACAAGACAGTAATACTAGCCACTCGACTAGTACAAGATACTTGACTAGTACAAGATACTACAGTGTTTTTCAAAAGTATTCAAACCAGCGCGACAAAACAATTCAAACCAAGAAGACAGAATGGTTGAAACCAGTGCAGCAAAACGATTCAAACCACACTAGCAAAATTAAACAAACCATTACACATAACTCCTAAAAAGTTGTTGTATACAGGATAACAAGGAAACCAGTTCAGTTCAGTTCCGTTCGTTTTGACCGTTCGTTTTGACCGTTCGTTTTGACCGTTCGTTTTGACTCTTCGTTTTGACTCTTCGTTTTGACTCTTCGTTTTGACCCTTGATTGGTACTGCAAGACTCCCAAATATAGTACATATAAGGCAATCGTCCAGATTTAAGATTTCAGAATTATATTGAATTCTAATGAAAGTGTTGTACTTTGTCATCTAATAACTCATAAATTGGAAGGATTATCTCTAAACTATACTCGACCCACAACCTGGTCTCTTCTTCTTCCTTTCTTCAGTTCCCCGCCCGCTCCCTTTTTCGCGGGACGTCGTTCACTCTCCGTCCATTCCTGCATATCACTGTTTCATCTGTCCTGCTTACATGCAGTCACCTGGAACATGCAGTACATCAGAGATGTACTGATTCCTCATGTTCCAACAGAAAGTTGGTTTAAAACACTATGCCTTTTGGTTTGAAACACTGTGCGAAGAGGTACGAAACTTTTTGTAATATTGGTTTGTTTAATTTTGCTAGTGTGGTTCGAAACATTTTGTCGCGCTGGTTCGAAACATTTTGTCGCGCTGGTTCGAAACATTTTGTCACACTGGTTTAACTAGTAATACAAGACACTATACTATAGATATTTGACTAGTAATACAAGACACTACTACTACAAGACACTACTACTACAAGACACTACTACTACAAGACACTACTACTACAAGACACTACTACTACAAGACACTACTACTACAAGACACTATACTACAAGATACTATACTATAGATATTTGACTAGTAATACAAGCTGTACCGATACTAAACACTTTTTTCACTCTAGCAAAAAGTACTCCCAAACTTGATGGCCTAAATGCCTTTATTAAAGTGCGATAATACGTTTTCGCTTTAGCCTACCTGATTCTTTTTACTTCTATTCATACAAAATGTGCACCTTTGGGTAGTTCTTAGAAGGTGACCCTATACTGCTATCTTTATATGAACTTTATTCTTATAGTAAACTCTTTTTTTACAACACTTTTTTTTACAACACTTTTTTTACAACACTTTTTTTACAACACTTTTTTTTACAACACTTTTTTTTACAACACTTTTTTTCAATACACTTTTTTTCAATACACTTTTTTTCAATACACTTTTTTTCAATACACTTTTTTTCAATACACTTTTTTTCATTACACACTTTTTCAATACACTCTTTATAGGGTTTTATCTTTGCTACCAATTATTTTAGGATCCTTCATGCAGTATACGTTTAACTTCATGTAGTTGGAATTTTGTATCTGTGCAGCAGTATCTACATCATTTATCCCAGCCGTGAGCTGAGATACCTTATGAGTAAAATATTATCATAGAGGAATTAATCAGTCAGAGTCAGTCGTAGCCATAGTCAGTCATACTCATACTCAGTCGTAGTCATAGTCAGTCGTAGTCATACTCAGTCGTAGTCATAGTCAGTCGTAGTCATAGTCAGTCGTAGTCATACTCAGTCGTAGTCATACTCAGTCGTAGTCATAGTCAGTCGTAGTCATACTCAGTCGTAGTCATAGTCAGTCATAGTCATACTCAGTCGTAGTCATACTCAGTCGTAGTCATACTCAGTCGTAGCCATAGTCAGTCATACTCATACTCAGTCGTAGTCATAGTCAGTAATAGTCATACTCAGTCGTAGTCATACTCAGTCGTAGTCATACTCAGTCGTAGTCATAGTCAGTCGTAGTCATAGTCAGTCGTAGTCATACTCAATCGTAGTCATACTCAGTCATAGTCATACTTAGTCATAGTCATACTCAGTCGTAGTCATACTCAGTCATAGTCATAGTCAGTCGTAGTCATACTCAATCGTAGTCATACTCAGTCATAGTCATACTTAGTCATAGTCATACTCAGTCGTAGTCATACTCAGTCATAGTCATAGCTTCTAGTTACCTGCTGCTACCGTTTCTACATATTCAGTATATTGAAGCTAAAGTACACGCAAACCTTGTTTGCAGGGGCATGGATCGTTAATGGTCAAGTCTTGCGTGAGGAAGCAGACTTGAAGTCCGGCTTGAATTCGGGTTTCTTGGGCATGGAGGAGCCCTTTTTCTTGATTTCAAACTTGGTCACGAGCGGGATGTGGTCCGAGGGGAAATGGGCGTCCGGAATACCGATCTGGTGCAGGAAATATTCTTCGTCTGCTTTGCCCAAAAGGCCCTTGACCTGCAACGTGTTGGTTGAGTACCAGATGTAGTCAATTTCGTTGGTAAATGTTGGCGTGAAGTTGGAGAAGGGGAAGTCGCTAGCAATGTGGTCGTATGCGGACTTGAGCTTGAACGAATGGTGGAACCCGTCATCCGTAAACTTGCCGTAATCTCTTCCATCCATATCTTCGTGCTTCGACACCGACCCGGTGGAAATCAACTGGTACACTGCACTGGACTTGGTGGAGTTGAAATCTCCGCAAATAACCATCGAGGTGTTCTTGGCATCCTCGTGGTGAGGGCCTTGGAACTTCTTGATGATCTCCTGCAATTCCTCCAACAAAATTCCCACCTGCAAGGCCTTGACGTCGTTGAACGCTGGGTCCCAATGCAAGTGAGTGTTGACAATGACAATCTTCTCACCCGTGTCCAAATGTTGTAGGTACGTGATCAAGGCAATATGGTCTTTGTTCATGAAACGATTGAAGAGGTCCTTGGTCTTCTTATATTTGTCCAGGCCCATGCACACGGTATTGTACTCCAAGTGCTGTTTCTGGATAAGCTGGAACTTAGACGTGCGGTAAAAAGTGGCACACCCATCCACCTTCTTGGATTCCTGTTCACTCATGGTTTTGGACCGCGTCTTACTGAAGAAAAAGCCCTTGTAGCCGATTTCCGTCATGATAGGCATCCAGAACTCGTGGAACGTTCTGGTTTCCACTTCCTGGAGACAAATCACATCGGTATTGTAGCGTACAATCTCCTCCTTCAAAGCCTCTTTTCGGTAGTTCCATTCAAGAGCCCACGACGGCGTGTACTTGTACAATTTGGTGGTGGCGTAATGCTGACACAACGTATTGTACGACATCATGGTGAACAGGTCTGCACCATCCTTGTTCAAGTGGTCTTCAGTGTAAGCATTGGGGTTCTGTACCGGGTCTATGATATCCCCATCTTTCTCCAATAAGAGCCACGAGCGGGGCTTGGGCTGCTGAGGCGTGGGGTTCATGTCTCTGAAGTATGAGATCAAGGCCTTGGTTCCTCGCTCCGAAATGAGATTAGCGATGCTTAAGTCAATGGGGTTTCCCTCGATTCCAAGGAAAAGCAACTCAATCAAGTTGCGGAACTCGTAAGGCAATGTCTTGATGTTGTTGTCAAAGAGATAAAGGTACCGTAAATTGTAACACAAGCCCAACTCTGGGGGCACCTCTGAGATTCGGTTTTGAGACAAGTCCAACACCCGCAACCCGTTCAAGCGCTTGATGATACTCGGCACTGCCGTCAACTTGTTGTTGTTCAAGTAAAGCGACTCCAAGAAGTCGTAGCGGAAGAGTTTGGGCGACACCGTCAAAAGACCTTGGCCCGAGAGGTCCATGTGACACCACAATTGCTTACCCTGCGTACGGGCAATCATGCGGTGCTCCTCATCCTCCTCCAAATCCTGCTTCTTGTTCCTCATCAAGGCTGTGGATGATTGGTGAGCTGCAAGCTGTTGTTTCTCCTGCTCCTCCAAGGCTGTGACAATAGTTTTAGTAGCATCCACCAAGGTCACATGGTTCTTGACATCAGCATATGGATTCTTCAGTTTGCGGGAGTTCTGAGCGTATTGCCGGGCGTAGAAGTGGGGCAAGTCTTCCGAACGAGACAATTGACACAACAGGGTCTGGTGCTGCCAGAAAAACGACTGTGGATCATCCACATTGACAGCAGTAACTTTAGCAGGCGGTTGAAAAGGAGGGGGTTGCGATTGGCCTGGAGGAAACGAGTTCCCCATGAACTTGGGCTGCTGATTGAACAGAAGGCCCTGTACATTGTACTGGTTCTGGGGTTGGCCTTGGCTCTGGGACTGAGACTGGCCTTGACTTTGCCCCTGGCTTGGGTTTTGCAGCCCCAGAAACTGGTTTTGGTTTTGCAGCCCCAGGAACTGGCTCTGGTTTTGCAGATACTGACCCTGGTTTTGCAGATACTGACCTTGGCTCTGCAGATATTGACTCTGGCCCTGCAGAAATTGACTCTGATTTTGCAGAAACTGAATCTGGCCTGGCTGCCCTTGGAATTGGCCTTGGCCTTGGCCCATACTCTGGCCCTGGCTCTGGTTCTGTATTTGGGACTGGGCCAGATTTTGCAGAGCCTGCAGACCATGAGGAGGGAAGCCCAGCAGAGGCGGGAAAAATCCCGGGCCAGGAGCCCCCCTTCCAAAAAAGGACAGGAGCTCGGGCGGCACGCCGGAATCTTGGATCCCAAACAGAGACGTCGGTTGCGGTTGGTTTTGTTGCAGTAATTGCTGGAGCAACACCTGTTGGGCGGGGCCTGCATGCAGTGGCGCCGACGGGTACTTATGATTGATGTTCATGGATTGGGGGAGGGAGGGGGATGTGTGGGTGCAGGGGAGAAAGTGTGCATTAAGTGTGGTGTTGATGTGGGTGCCGTTAGGAGAGTTGAGTTTGGGAGAACTGGTGCGCGCACGACCTTTTTTTCATCCGAGGTTTAACTTGATTTGCTTGGCCCAATGAAAATTTCTGTGTCGGTGCTACTTGCGAAAAGCTCACTTGAGACGCTAAGTGGGAATTAGGACAAGTCGTGTGAAAACCAGTCACGTGCGGGCGTGTATGTAGGTATATAAGGTATTGAATATAATCCATCCTGATCCCACCTACACACCCATTTCCAAGTAATCAGTAGTAATAATATATATATGTGTATTGATAAGAATGTATTTGATTATACGGGACTGCATATAACCCCATTTATCTGCTACTTGTTCTTGAGTGGAGATCTCTGGAGTGTATAGAACTCTGGAGTGAATAGCTCTGGAGTGAATAGCTCTAGAGTGAATGAAGCATAGAGAACAGATCTACAGAGTAAGAAAAGAGCAAAACGAAAAAAAAAAAAAAAAAAAAAAAAAAAAAAACATAGCTCCGAAAAATAGGGGATTCCCATATTTATATAGTCCAGTACTGTGTATAAAGTAGTGCTCAGCAGTAGTCCTCACCGTTCACTCTTCACCGTTCACTCTTCACTGTTCATAGGCTGTTCATAGGCTGTTCATAGGTTGTTCATAGGCTGTTCATAGGCTGTTCATAGGCTGTTCATAGGCTGTTCATAGGCTGTTCATAGGCTGTTCATAGGCTGTTCATAGACTGTTATAGTTGTACACTGTTCATAAATACATGTGCTAATACATTCATATACTAATACATTCATATAGATACGCGATGGGCAGGGCACTACCCATAGAGGTATTATGAAGCTTACGACATCTGATCTGACAATGGCCATTCCAGAATGCCACCTCCTCAGTCACCATGGTACAAAACACCAGGTTAGAATTTGATAAGCCCGAGATACCAGAATGTATGTGAAGACTTTTCACGCAAGCATATATCAACAACCAGCTGAATAAGTCAACTCCCCCGTCGACTACTTAAGTAGCTCGATTCCCTCGTTTTGAGGATTCATCAACAAACAAAAGTAACTTAGGACATGAACGTTTCACAAGAATCTAACACTAATAAATTCATGTACTAATAAATTCATGTACTAATAAATTCATGTACTAATAAATTCATGTACTAATAAATTCATGAGCCAATAAATTCATGAGCCAATAAATTATTTTTGTTGGTTGATTACTCAAAACGAGGGAATCAGCTACTTAAGTAGTTGACGGGGAAGTTGACGTATCCAGCTGGTTGTTGATATATGCTTGGCTTTCCAAATCACCATAAAGTAGAATTGGACAGAATACCATACTGTATTGTTAACTTATTCTGACATGATAATATGATGTATAATTATGAGCACTGATCCTGATACGGTACGCGAAAGCATAGCAGGGATTGAGAGTAGTGGCGGGGATTGAGAGTAGTGGCGGGGATTGAGAGTAGTGGCGGGGATTGAGAGTAGTGGCGGGGATTGAGAGTAGTGGCGGGGATTGAGAGGAGCGGTCGGAATTGAGAGCAGCGGTCGGAATTGAGAGCAGCGGTCGGAATTGAGAGGAGCGGTCGGAATTGAGAGGAGCGGTCGGAATTGAGAGCAGCGGTCGGAATTGAGAGCAGCGGCCGGAATTGAGAGTAACGGTCGGAATTGTCCCACTACAGGACATCCAAAAGTCCGCCACGCAAAGATTCTAGACTCAAAAATGTGCATTATAAAGTCCGGAATTCCAGAATTCCAATAAACCAAGTTTCATCAAAGTCCCTTGAAATAAAAGGTTGTTTGCGTTGGGCCTTTTTCTGTTGAGGTAGCCTGGTGTACAGGTGTGTTTTGCAGCCATTCAATCTCAATCTCAATCTCAATCTCAATTCCGAGGTCGAGGTCGAGGTCCCCACACTTTAATTTAACATGTCATGAGAAATACCCGCCATATTCACGTATGTGATTGTACAGAGTGCTTAATCAGACATGTATATACCTTCCCGATGTGGCTGGACCGGACCATTCATAGTGTATGGGGTAGAGTATGGTGGTTGATACAGTTGGATAAATGATCAATATATTCCTTGGTCACCTCTTGAGCATAATAGGAGACTTTGGGTTATACCTCAATATTTACACTTACCCGATGTCTATACCGAAAGACGATATTTCCCAAAGAAGATATTGCCCAAAGAAGATATTGCCCAAAGAAGATATTGCCCAAAGAAGATATTGCCCAAAGAAGATACTTCCCAAAGAAGATATTGCCCAAAGAAGATATTGCCCAAAGAAGATATTTCCCAAAGAAGATATTGCCCAAAGAAGATATTTCCCAAAGAAGATATTGCCCAAAGAAGTTATTGCCCAAAGAAGTTATTTCACAAAGAAGATATTGCCCAAAGAAGCTATTGCCCAAAGAAGATATTGCCCAAAGAAGATACTTCCCAAAGAAGTTATTGCCCAAAAGGAGTGTCTGCTAATCGATCAATAATTGTAGGCTCAATTAACCGACTGTTCTTGTGAGACCCATATTGCTAGATTCTTATTACTCCTGGTACTCTGTTAACTATGTCCATCCGTTGATGATTCCTCAAACCGAGGGAGTCAGCTACTTAAGTAGTTGATATAGTGTATAGCAGGGTCACCTAGTCAACCGGTTGTTTGCTTGCTTAAAAACCCTTCACATTCTATCCTTCACTGTTTCATCTGTCCTGCTTACATGCAGTCACAAAGAACATGCAGTACCTCAGAGTGTAGATTAGACAACGCTTGCGGAACATGTGGACCATAGATTAACCATGGTGTGATGTCCAGTGGATGAGGACCGAAGGACACTGTACTCATAGTTTCATCAAGATATGTAAACAATTGAGGAGTGTTTACTTCAGGAGGAGAAGGAGATTTAGAGTTGTCAGTGTCCATTGAGTTATTGGTGGGTCTGGTCTTTGGAGGCATCTTGGTATGCCCCAGACAGATGATATTTGATTCAGTTGCTTAAAAGATGGATATGGTCCAGACTCCCTTATATATGTGGGAGCTCTACCTTGACGTCACCAGATGGTTATAGTAACCACAGGTGTATATGAAGAACAGGTGCTTGTTACCGCGCCATCCCTGTAAACCATTGGGATACTGAGCGCGTTCACCTAGTTACCGTTTTTCAACACAAGGATTCAGTTCAGTTCAGTTCAGTTCAGTTCCGTCCGTTTTGACCCTTCGTTTTGACCCTTCGTTTTGACCCTTCGTTTTGACCCTTCGTTTTGACCCTTCGTTTTGACCCTTCGTTTTGACCCTTGATTGGTACTGCAAAACTCCCAAATATAGTACATATAAGGCAATCGTCCAGATTTAAGATTTCAGATTATTGAATTCTAATGAATGTTGGTTTAAAACATTATGCCTTTTGGTTTGAAACACTGTGCGAAGGGGTACGAAACACTTTGAATTATTGGTTTGAAACATTTTTCTAGTGTGGTTCGAAACATTTTGTTGTGCTAGTTGGAAACATTTTGTCGTGCTGGTTTGAATAGTTTTGAAAAACACTGTATCAAACGTGTTCGCGTCCCGTCTTAAGACTTTGGTCTTGTAAGGTGCAACTTACATATCCCTGTATAATAATATATACTAAAACATATGTTGAGATTAGCTTAGTGATGGCTAGTTATAATTACTACTTGGACGTTACTAGTTTCAGGAACTACTTGGACACTTGAACACTTGACATTTGCTGAGTCTTCTATCTAGTTGCTCAAAACCCTTCTGTCCCAGCTGATTCTGCTGCTTGTTATGATGTTAAGCACTAACGAACCTCACCAGGAGTATAGTCTTCCAAAAAATACTTGGTATTACAGTATGAATGTAAGCTATTAGTAATCCCCAGTTTTTTTTGGGGGAAAGGCGGCATCGTATGTCTTCCTCAGTAGATATTCGGTTAGATATTCAGTAGGTGAATGTGGCATGTCCCTTATATATATGGGAGTTGGCCTTCACCTTCCCTTCAACTGCAATAGTTCATTCCTAGTTCCTAGTTGCTAGTTCCTAGTTCCTAGTTCCTAGTTCCTAGTTCCTAGTTCCTAGTTCCTAGTTCCTAGTTCCTAGTTCCTAGTTCCTAGTTCC
>NKZI01002081.1:1704-17875 GCA_002370645.1 Metschnikowia sp. 00-154.1 | reverse complement strand
AGGAATCTTGGTCTTAGTATTGGTGTCGATGGCTTCGAATTTGCTAAGATCCAATTTCCTAGGTGCAACCTTGACCTTTTCCTCACTCTCCTTAATATTGAACTTTGAGAGATCTAATTTCTTAGGAGTCACTCTGAACTTCTCCTCAATATCCTTCACGTTGAAGTTGGAAAGGTCCAACTTCTTTGGGGCAGGTTTTCCTTTCGACTCTGGCTCCTTCATCAAGAACTTGGAGAGATCCAATTTGTTGGGAGCTGCTCTGATCTTTTCCTCGATTTCCTTTGCGTTGTACTTTGAAAGATCCAACTTCTTAGGAAGTGCTCTTGCCTTCGCTTGTGGCTCCTTGGCCATAAATTTGGAGAGATCCAACTTCCTAATGGGAGCACCCGTTACTTTTGAAACAGGCTCTTTTGGATCAAACTTTCCTGCAAGAAACTCCGACTTGACCTTCAAGGCAATCTTAATGTCTGCTGGGATTTGGGTATGGCGAACCTCATTTTCTTTGGTGGCTCTTTTGAGTAAAGCTGCTTTGCGGCTAGCTATTCCTGATTGACTTTTCCCGGAAGTGAAGGTTATTAAAGCCTTGGAATCTTCTTTTCTGGCTTCAACATTCAGTTTGGCCCGGGGAATCTTGGGAATGATTTCTTCAATCTCAGCTATGACCTGATCACCATGATTCTCGATCTCAGTCTCGATCTCAACTTCAATTTCAGCTTCTGCGATAATTTCAGTTTTTGTGACAGTTTCAGGGTCTGCGACAACTTGAGCTTTCTCTGAGACCATTGTAGCTATGGCCTTTGGCATTAAGGTCAGCTTTGGTGAGACTTGCTTTGGAGCAACAGCGTCCTGAACTGGAACTTCTTGAACTTGGGATTTTGGAACGGGAGCTTCTGGAACATGATTGGCCCATGGATTCTCCGTGATGCTTTCCCAAGCGTTCTCAGCGGGGAGCTTGAAGGTATAAACATCCTGAGTAGGTGTTTTCCAAGTGGACTGAGTTGAAACAGCATCTTCAAAAACTGGGACTTTGACTTCTGGGATTTTGACCTCTTGGGTTCTGACTGGGGTTTTGACTGATGAAGTTCTGGTAACTGGAACTCTGACTTCTTTAACTGTTTGAGCTCTGACTGGGGCTCTGACTGGAGCTGTAACTTCTGGGACTCGGGTAAATTGTGCTTTGACTGGAGCTCTTACCACTTCCCTGACTTCTTTGAGTGAACTATGCTTCATGTCCACCTTCTGACTTTGCCTTTGCTCTGGCCTTTGTGGCTCATCAAGTCTCAAATATGGATGTCTCTCCACAATTTCAGCCCTGATTTTACCAGGCTCAGCCAAATTTTCAAGGGCAACAGGAGATCTGTGACTGTAATCACGATCGTCAAAGGTTAACTTTGAACGCCTCTCCTCTGCAACAGCAGAAACCAGTTCAAGCTCCTTTTCAAGTCTGGCGCGGAACTTTGAAACCTGGTACTTTCTGTGGTGGTGATCACGAGCCAAAGCAACCAATCTTTCAGGACTCATATCCTCGTAATTGACGTAGTATGGGTCATTGATATCCTCCCAGGCTGCTCTAATTGGTTTGCCAGCTACTCTCATTGCAAAGCAGCGGATCTTGCAGTAAGCGCGACTGGCCGAAAGACGGTGCACACTTCCTGTTGTCACGGGACAATCATCCAAATTGCAAACTGAGACTCTTTCAAGATAACAATCATTGTGTTTCTTTAAGAGGCGGATTTTGTTAAGCACCTTGCTCCATTTCTTTGTAGCTTGGAAATGAACAGCGTGCGAATTCTCCTGTTGCTTAAGATTCTTGGGCATTGGTACTGAGTGCGCGTTTTCGCACCCAATTCCAGGTGCAACCGGCATCTCTTTCTTGAACAAGGCAACACCTTCAGGCAGTAATAAGTCCAGGAGTTTTTCAGAGAAAGTAGCTTTGGACTCCGAAACAGTCAATGCTTGCTTTTCTTTAGTATGATACTTGGGAACATACCGAGAAGAATCAGGCTGACGTCTCCTTTGCTGGGTGTGACTAGTTGCACCAGATTTGAAATTTTGAGTGTTAGTAGCAAGAACACAGTGTGATACTTTAACAGGATCTCTAAATGTAGATTCCCTATTAGTATCCCTAGTAGACTCTCTAAAGTACCCTCTATCCATGGACTCTCTATTAGTACACTTGGTGCTAGTGGGAGTAACAGTGGACTGTCTGAGAGTTGGCTCGGTCAGAGTGGACTCCGAGATGGTGGCAGACTTGGCAGCTGAGCCATAGGAAACCATCCCTTGTTGGATCTTGGGATCCAGGAGGAACTGCCGCACCTGAGATTCCAGGTAAGGCTGGTTCGGTCTCATATTGAAGGAGATGGGAGAATTGGTTTCGGATATCAATGATAGAGGAAAGTAATTCTTGGAGGAAAACAAATTCAAATTTGTATAGGCCTTCAGTTATCAGGGCAAAAGTTTTATGCTTGATAGTGGAGGTCAAGATGAAAAAGTGGTAGGTATGAGAATATGGATTACATGAAATCTGTGAGAATAGGCACAGAACCGGCACTAAGTGGACACAAAATCAGTACAGACTCTCTCGTGATTCAGAGTGCTGCATCTTGTGCGGATTTTAAGCATTCAATAAGATTCCTGGTGATTTGTTTCACTTAAGTAGAATATGGGTCCTCATTGTGGACTTAAGGACCCAAAGGACCTGAACAGAGAAGTAAGAAACCTGATCAAATGGTCAGATGGTACGACTAAAATCCACTAACTACCAACTCAACCAGAAAACTCTAAACGACCGATTAATCTCCATCATTTGAATCATATATAGTCTACAGCACATATACCTTGAAGAACTGCAATGTCATGCGTTATCTATCCATCATGTCCCCATATCCTCATAATATAGTTAGCATAGATATGGAGATAATAGTAGTTATAGAAAGCATACAAATACATGAACACAGTATATAGAAATATTGAGGTGGGTAGAATTGATGAAGAAAGGTGTAGAGATAGTAGTAGTAGTGGTAAATGATAGACACTGGCATTCCAGATAATAGGTATATATGTAGTCTAATACAGTTCTTCATAGTGGTAGATCATGAAATAGATTAGAGAGTGGCAGATGGTACGAACCAATTAAGTTTATGTTTAAAGTGATTATACAGTCCTTGTTTAAAGTCGACTTTTTCTCTTAGCCTCTCCCTTTGTAATTCTCCCTTTCTGATTCTTTTTATTTCTGATTCTTTTTGTTTCTGATGTCGAGGCTCTAAGAGTATCAGGTATCAGATTTGATAACCATATCAGAGCTACTACACATTCCTTAGCCCAGCAAAATGGGAGTAACTACACAGACTACACATATCTATCAGACTTTATTCACCCAAGGAAGATCTCTAGTTGTATTTACAGGGTCTGTCTTACCATAGAGTCAGTCTTTAGAACAGTGTAGTCTTACCATAGAGTCACTCTTTAGAACAGTGTCGGGTTTTTCCACAGACTGAGAGTATTTACTGGGAGTACGAATCTGATGATAAGAAGTTGACTTAATAAACCAGAATCTTAGTGACTCAGAAATTAATAAGAAAACAAAAAAGAACCCTTATGTTTACTTTGCATACGTCTTAAGCGGTATATTGAAGGTATAATGAGGAGATCTTAAAGAAACAACAGTTCTAGAAAGTGAATGAGATATCACCAACAAAATAGAGGATGATGATAATAACAATTCATCGGTGAATTCGGTGATTCTTGGGAATCTGATTACTATTTAAACATCTCAACTCTTTACTAGGTAGACTCTCGTCACAACACACTCTCTCACACTACTTTACTCTTACTCTTACTCTTACTCTTACTCTTACTCTTACTCTTACTCTTACTCTTACTCTTACTCTTACTCTTACTCTTACTCTTACTACTACTACTACGCCATTAGTCCTATTAATATATCATTCATTGCCTAGAGTGCTTATTCTAGTATTACTAGTACTACTTCCATGGTCAGATTCCACTAGTATTACAGTTATTCACTAGTTTTATTACTAACTGATTACTATGATTGACTCACTACTGATTATACATTCACTTATACCACTTCTTACAGTCCCGATTCTTACAGTCCCGGTTCTTACAGTCCTGGTTCTTACAGTACTACTTTCATTCTAGAGCTATTACATTCCGTACTAGTGATACTCCAGTATTATAGTCTTATTCCAAATATCCGAGCTTCAGTGTTATTATACTCAAAGTCTACTTCAATTAACTAGCTATTTGGCAAGTCTCAGTAATCTTTATTGATGATTTTCACTGACATTCTACTATATGGCAAGCAATCAGACTTATTTTTGATGAGAAATAACCTCTGAATTCTAAGCAACAACGATTTCCACTTGATGAGACTAGCGTGTCACTGAATAATATGTCACATAGTGTATAGACAACAAAATAGCACTTTATCAGTCACTTTATCAGTCACTTCATCAGTCACTTCATCAGTCACTTCATCAGTCACTTCATCAGTCACACTCCACCAGTCAAACTTTACTCATTCATATACTGCGCTTACCCTCTCATACTCTACATCTTCACTCACCATGATCATTATTCTCGCCTATATATACTCACTATACATAGCAGTGTAGACAATAGGAGTATATTTCATGTGCACAGAGCAACCATGTGAATGTATAGAGTGTATACTATGTAGATGGCAGTGTATAGACCATATACACAGTTATGGCCAATGGAAACTGTATACCTATTATACTCTTACAATCATCAATATTCGGGACACCCTCACCATACTTACATCATTCCTCTCAGTCTCACTCTAGAGTCACCATACTCACATCATTCCTCTCAGTCGCACTCTAGAGTCACCATGCTTACATCATTCCTCTCAGTCTCACTCTTAAGTCACCATACTCACATCATTCCTCTCAGTCGCACTCTTAAGTCACCATACTTACTATCACTCACTCCTTTTCTATGCGCACTATCCATACTTTATATCTCACTTTACACCCACACTACTCTACGCTCACTCTCAACACCCGCACCCACCAAAAAACGTCACCTATCCTATCATTCAATCACCAACAAATTCAGTATTTCTAATAATACAAACAATCATGTAAGTACAAAATCAATAGATACAAAAGTTTATTGATTCAATAATTCAATAATTCAGAAATTCAATGATTCAGAAATTCAATGATTCAAGTATTTAATTTAAAGTCAACTAGAACAACTAATATGGTGATTCATATTAAGGTTTGTTTCGACTTGTAGTATTGTGAGATTGATTGTTCATTGTAGTGGATTGAGTGCGACTGGACTGGCGAAATAGGGGGAGTAGAAATAGGAGTAGAAATAGGAGTAATGTGTGCGGTGCGGTGCTGTGAAGTGCGGTACGGTGTGGTGCGTCTGTTGACTGAGGCCTACATTCCAAGTGCGACTCCACACTGTTTGTTATATACACAGTAATATATAAATTAGCTTGGGGAATGTAAATTAACCTATATGTAGTCAATGGGCATAATGAATTGCATAGAGAATGCATAAAGAAGAGCCATTCAGAATTCATTGTACCATACTACTTAGTAGTGTATTGTTAGATCTATCTTAGGTATTGCTCTACCCATTGAGGTATTTTGAGCCTACGTTGTATAATCTTAACAATAGCTATTCCATTGTTCCACTCCTTTACCATTATTATTTGAGGTACCCGGAGGAATGTGATAAACCCGAGGTACACGGAGGAATGTGACAAACCCGAGGTACACGGAGGAATGTGATAAACCCGAGGTACTCGAATGGAATGTCAAGAATTTTCTTTCTTACACCTAGCAATAACCAGTTGACTAGGCGACACCATTGTCAACTACTTAAGTAGCCCAAACCTCCCTCTACGTAGCCCGATTCCTATTTCCGAGGAATCATCAACAAAAAAACATACTAAACAGAGTACCTGACATAACAATAAGAATCTAGCATATA
Organism: Metschnikowia sp. 00-154.1; assembly: GCA_002370645.1. Classification (NCBI taxonomy): domain Eukaryota; kingdom Fungi; phylum Ascomycota; class Pichiomycetes; order Serinales; family Metschnikowiaceae; genus Metschnikowia; species Metschnikowia sp. 00-154.1. The sequence continues at coordinate 11,881 of NKZI01002081.1, read as the reverse complement.
TATTTATATTGGCATATTGTGTTATATGTTAGATGCTTGTTGTAACGTGAATTAGTAAGTTTCTTTGTTTGTTAATGAAAAGCATTGTGCCCATAGATGCCCCTATGTCCAAAAAAGACAGTGATGAGATAATGGTCGTAAAAAGACTTATTATTAGACCTACCAAAAAAGCAAAACCGTGAATAAATAAAGATGTGGATTTATATGATTTCGCCTTTATGTTAGTGGACCCCAAGGCGGATCTAAATGCGAGTACAAAGGCAGACATAAAGGCGGTTTCAAGGAATGTGAGCTACTTTTTAGTGTTTTTAAGCGAAGAGTTGGTGCGAATTAACTCCTTAGCATTCATTGTTCTAACTCACCTCGGGCCATCCTGGTACCCTGTAATGATACCCGAGTAGGAGCTGAATAGGAGCATAGTAGAAGGCCTCATACTATGATTATTGGTAGTATCAGGCTTAGAGGCTTTATAACAACTCAATCGGTAGAGCACTACCTATGGTGGATCTAAAAATATATTGGGGTATTGTATGAGTATAATGTATGAGTATAATGTATGAGTATATTTTATGAGTATATTGTATGAGTATATTTTATGAGTATATTGTATAGTGTAGTTCGGTATAGTATACTGTATGAGTATATTAGTATAGTAGTGCACTTTAATACAAAAAAGAATTTCATTTGGTATAGTACAAGATGTAGAATTTCCATAGTATAATAATGTAATTCACAATAATTGGTATAATTTATGCCTAATCAAAACTAGATTCGTTGATGATTCCTCAGGAAGAGGAATAGGGTGTACTTGGATATACTTGAATATCTACAGAAGAGCAAGCCGTAGGGAATTCAAGGTGCGTAGTAATGGCAAGCCGACTGGGAGAATAATGGGCAGGTAAGCTTAATCCATGTATGGGTATAGAGCACTACCCAAATGTAATCTAACAATAAAACTGTAATGTAGTAGTATAATATAATAGTGAAGTATAGTGTAGAGAAATAGTGTAGAGAAATAGTGAAGTATAGAAGTGTGGTATATTACGGGCCAATTTATTGCATGAGTTAATAGGACTCTAAATACTCTCCAGAGTATCTACGCCATATATTAGGTGAAATCCACTATGCCGTGTACCAAGAAACCCTACTGGTGACTTCTTAGCTTAACTCAGCCATTCCTTAGCCATGCGACCCCCAGCCATTCCACACCCGCCAAGGTTGATTGAAATACAACTCTTAGCATGGTCTGATAATGTAGTATAATAGTGTAGTATAATAGTGTAGTATAATAGTGTAGTATAAGAATGTAGTATAAGAATGTAGTTTAATAATGTAGTATAATAGTGTAGTATAAGAATGTAGTATAATAATGTAGTATAATAGTGTAGTATAATAATGTAGTATAATTCTTACATGGAGGTCTACCTCACACTTTACCGTCGCCTATTGGATCACGGATCAGACGAGTCTTTCATCTCCCCTCCCCTTGTGCAGATAATCTCCTTGTGCAGATACTTAACTTGTCACCTACTCCTACTGGTTGACCACTTCAGCTCCAATCTTGTGGTTTTCAACCTACTACGGTTCATGAGCAGATGGTGTTACTATACACGTTGATGGTTCTTCAAAGAGAGGAATCCGAGGGATTTATATAACTTTGAGAGAAACGTGGCGTTCCATTCGGACTCTCCACTAGAATAATAGTAAGGAATGTTCTCAAATATAGACACGGCGTTTGCAATGGCCATTGTCATGATCGGACAAAGAGGCTTCAGAATACCTCTATAGGCAGGACCCTTCCTATGGTGGATCTAACAAGTGTAGTATAATAGTGTAGTAAGAACTTGTAGTAAAAAATTGTAGTAAAAAAGTGTAGTAAGAACTTGTAGTAAGAACTTGTAGTAAAAAAGTGTAGTAAGAACTTGTAGTAAAAACGTGTAGTAAGAACTTGTAGTAAAAAAGTGTAGTAAAAAAGTGTAGTAAAAAAGTGTAGTAAAAAAGTGTAGTATAATAGTGTAGTATAATAGTGTAGTAAAAAAGTGTAGTATAATAGTGTAGTATAATTTTAGATTCTTATTGTTACGCCAGGTACTCTGTTTAGTATGTTTTTTTGTTGATGAATCCTCAGAAATAGGAATCCGAGCTATTTAAGTAGTTGACAATGGCATCGCCTAGTCAACCGATTGTTGGTAGGTGAAAAGGGGTAAAACTCTCCACATTATATCCTGGTCCCTCGGGTTTATCACATTCCTTCCTGTTACCTCGTACAATGATGGTGGAGGGGCGACATTATGGAATGGCTATTGTTAGGATTAGATCGCTTAGACTAAAAGTACCTCAATAGGTAGAGCACTACCTATGGTGGGTCTAACAAGTGTAGTCAAAGAGTGTAGTATGAAAGTGTAGTATGAAAGTGTAGTATGAAAGTGTAGTATAATAGTGTAATATATAGGGTAGTATAAAACTCTAATATAAAACTCTAATATAAAACTCTCTTCAAGTGGACAGATTTGAACACTTCACTGCTTTGCTGAAATAGCACTTAAAACTGTAAGACACTCTAAACACATCAACACATAAATAATTAACGTTTTATACAAAAATAGCTCTAAAAACCCCTAAAAATGAAATAGTTAATAATTAATAGCGAAATTCCAACTCAATCCAAATTAGATGGTTCTCCTTAGTAAGTTGTGCATTACCCGAAAACACTAGAGTAGAGGTAGAGTCAAGTCCAGAAGTAGATTTTTCAAGAAACTTTTCCGGGAAAATTCAATAAAAATTTGAATAGTTGACTCAAAATCATCCCATTAAGGGTATTTAATCACTTACTTCAAAGTCAATCGAATTCGGGCGTAATTTTATTAAAGTATACTAAGTTGGACTAGAAAAGCTTCTGAACCCAATAGCATAATTACCAGATTTGGACTCCAACTGATTTATCAAGATCTCAAATTATTTCTGAGCCCTGAAAATTTCAATGACTTTGTATTTGCATTTCTACGGGATTTGCATTTCTACCGACGTTTACCTCTTTAGTAGTGTTGGTGCTATGTACTGGTTGCGGGTGCGTGAATAGGAGATGCCCGTAGATGGACTGTCTAATAGCCAAAAAGCCCCATCTTCATGAATTCATTTTTTATTTTTATTTTTCTTTTTTCAAATTAAAAAAAATTGGACCGTTCCTTTTCTTAACTCCAATTTCTTTCTCGTTTCCATTTTCCTGCATCCTGCTCTCGTGAAAACTAGTGGCTCCACTGGTTAATATCCGGGGTAGCGGGTGTACGGGTGTCACGCCATGCCATCTGCCAATCATTAATGACCAAAACCACGAAAAAAAAAAAATTCCAAAAAAAGAACCCATATCTCCTTTAGCAAAAAAAAAGAATTGTAGGTCACTATGAAATACCAAACTACATAAGTACATGAACCATACAAAAATACAAAAATATTAAATAGGCCTTCTTATATGCCTCTTCCCCAGATCCTGTGTATACGCTACCGTTACCAACTTTCCACCAAACAAACGAGAAAAAATACCAAAGAGATGGGGGAAAAAAGGAACCAATCAAATAAGTAACCAAAAAAAGGAGTAATTAAGATTCAAAAAAGACTCTGGCTCCTGTACATAGCCCCCCTTCTGGGGTATATCTGAGACCTTGTCAAACATTCCCCTGCAGTCGCGGTCATACTACTCGCAGCAGCAGTCAACCACCATCGATCCTTATCATCACCGCTCCCAGCAACTTCATATCCACCCCCTCTCCATTGCTGTACCCCACTCCCAAAACGCTCCGCCCCGCCCCATGAACTCGGCCCCGAAATCGCCGCTTTTTCCCGATACTTCGTTGACGTTGAATCTGGGGCCTAATGCTGAACCTTCTTACACCCCCCTTTTGCCGGATACTCCCACTATCCAGACCTCGTCGCTCCAGGTATTTATAGTGCCCACGGAGAAACAGTTGTTTGTGCAGGGATTCAAACCCTCCGAATATGAACAGCGGCCTCCCACGCTCTTAAGAGGCTGTTTGGTGGTACGAGTGTTGAAACCCAGCAAGCTTAAGTCCATTAGTTTAAGTTTCAGGGGGATCCAGAAAACAGACTGGCCTGAAGGAATTCCGCCCAAACGGAATGTCTATGCCGAGGTCAATGATTTGGTCAACCACTCGTGGCCCTTCTACAACCTGGAAAACCCGGTGCCCAATCTTGGCGCCGATATGTATATCTCCTCGTGCAAAAGCCGGCACGACGAAGGGTTCGCTTTGGAACTGCAAATCTCACCACTTGCCCTGCTGCAGCCGGACTCCACTGCTCCGCTGCTGTTCGTGTCATCGTTGGTCCGGAAAGCTGCGTCGTCATTGGCTGTTCCTTCTCCGTCGCTGGCCTTGACCCCTGTGTCTTCTTTCCAGGACTTGACTGCTGTGCTTCTGGGTCTGTCTCAAACTGATCTCTCCAAGGCATCTTGCGCCACGCCGGGGGATTACGTTTACAATTTCGAACACCCGATTCCGGCTCTGTCGCCCGAATCTACCCATGTCAATTTCGGCGTGGTTCATTACTACCTTGAAGTGGCTGTTTCTAGACAAACAACCTTCAAGTCCAATCTTAGCGGCCGGCTTCCCATCAAAGTGGTCCGCATCCCCAGTGATAACAGTGTAGAGGAAAACGAGCCCATAGTCATTGAAAGGGATTGGGAGGACCAGCTCCGCTATGAAATTATCATTGGGTCAAAATCGGTGGTTTTGGACACGTTCCTACCACTCTCGTTGAAGTTCATTCCTCTCTATGGGAAAGTGGCTCTCCACCGGATTCGTATCTACATCACCGAGGACTGCAACTACTACTGCCACAACAAGAGCGTGCACCGGACGGAGCCCTCTCGAAAGTACCTTTTGCTTGAGCACAAGGCCAACAAAAACATGTCGTTGCTCTCGAAAAACGGTGGGCAGGGCGATGCAGACCCCGATGACGAGGTGTTGCCCCGGGAACTCGAGTTCCAGATGTACGTGCCCTCGGTGGTCAACAGAAAACACACCTATTCAATTCACCCCGATACCGCCGTGGAAAGTATCCAATGCACGCATTGGATCAAGATCTCTCTCCGTATATCCAGACAGGATTTGGACAACCCAGACAAGAGAAAGCACTTCGAGATCCTGATCGACTCGCCCATCCACCTCCACTCGCCGCTTGCGGCCCACAACTTGACGCTTTTACCCAAGTACAACACCGAGCCGGAGTTTCTTCCCCAGTACTCGCAGACTCCCATTGGCTCTCCTGGAGTCACGGCCGTGAATGCGTCTAAAGATGGAAACCATCTTCTCTCGGTCTTTGAGTCCAGCACTAATGCAGGTGCTTCCCGGTCTTCTACCCCAATCGAATTCCAGCACATCAATAGTGCTTCCAACAATGATAATCCCATTGAAAGAGACGATGCCATACATTTGGAGTCTAATCTATACAAACCCGAGGACAATTCTGTTTTGGATGCAATTGGATCTCCACAGGCCACGGCCTATACTCCTGCAGTGTCACCAATGGCCTCACCTTTAAGAGGGGCTCCTCAACCGTCAAGAGACCCTCCGGCCTTTGATGCTTTGTGCGTACGGGACACGCTGGATACGTTGCCTCCTGCGTACGAGCGAGACCATTCGTCGTTGAGTCTCTCGCCGCTTCGACTCGACCGTTCTCCCGTTCAGCCAGTTGTTGAGGGGTATGGAATAAAGGACAAGCTTTTCCGGCAGCTCGATAACTTTGAGCTGAACTCTTCCGATACTCGGTCTACGAGGTCCGGGACGAGTAAGAGTTCGGGCAATTCAAAAACTTCAAGAAACTCGAGAGTCTCGGACAAGAATTTGAACGGCTTTGCTGAATGTGACAGTCCAAAGGGGAAAGAGGGCACTTCAAGAGATGCAATGGCAGACAAACAGCTAAAAGAGTCCGATGATACAGACAAGGAGTCAAAAGAGTTTGAGATTACAGATAAGGGGTCAATGGAATCAAAGGATACAGTGGAAACAGATAAAGAGTCAAAGGATGGGCTTTCTGAACATTCTCTAAATGAAAGGAGATCTACTGATACAGAGTGGTCTAGGTCAAGTCGACCCAGTTTGAACCATTCTCCAAAACATTTGGGGGCCAGTCTACCTCAACCCAGTTCCCTTGGAGAAGGGTTTAGGCCTCGCACGTCCAGTGTATCGTCCAGCCGGCTGTCGACGTCACAGAGGAGTTTTGAGGAGAAGTATTCCGCGGATTTGGCTGATTTCGGCAGGTTGAATGAACACAACAACTTCTCCAGGACCTCGTCGGTGACTCTGTCTGTGTTCCAGTCTTCATTGGACGAAAATATGCCTTTGGAGCAGACCATCCCACTCTTGACTTTTTCCAGTGCCAGTATCGATGAAGAAGGCCTCAGTGTTGGACACAGTGCCATCACGGACTCCATGACGGACTTGGTGCCTACGACGCTAGATGGCTTCAGCATCAGGAACTCACTCCGAAACATCGATAATCCTCGGCTCACTAAACATTACCAGGACAATCGGCGAGAAGATGAGCTCCATGACATTTCTAGAAAAACAAGGCAAAAGAGCTTTGGGGTTGTGCCCGATATCCCGCTGGAACCGGTACTGGGGCCCGACTCGGACGATAGTGGATCGACTATCGATGAGTACTCCAAGGACGTAGGGTTTGTGCCAAACCCCATCCAACAGGTTCTCTCCAGGTAGACATAAACAATTACGATGTCAGACAGTCTGTCCACAGGATATACAGTCAGAAAGAAATCATCAACCACTTCATACATTCAATCACTATCCATTTTTAGTCATGAGTTAAGTCATGAGTTAATCAGTTTATTCATCACTGAGTCACGTGTCAATCAGACAATTTTACAGTCAGCTATTGGTCGCCAGTCGATGGTCCCAATCTATATGAAGCCACCTGAAAAAGTATGAGTTTTGAATTTATTTTGTTGGCTTGTTGGCCTGTTGCATTGATGCTTGCCTTGAATGGCACACTGACTAGATGTTGAACTTCTTGTTGGTCTTGGTATCCACAATCAGACCGTCCTTCTTCTCAAGTTCTCCTAGCCACTCATAAAAGACACCCAAGTCCCGGTTGGCCAAGTCGTCCCGTTCACATGCCTTGAGGTACCACTTCTTGGAAATGTCGCCCAAGTACAAGAAGCGGTTAGCGGAGTCTGCACAGGCCGTGGCCAAGACCAAGTCCTTTTTCGTCAACTTGGACACGAAACCACCGGCGAAGCCTGCATCTGCTGGCAAGTTCATCTCCTTGGGGTAAGCATCTGCAATGGGGCAGTTGTCCACGGAGGCCCACGACTTACCTGTGGATACGGCCACCAACTTGGCGTAGTGCTGAAGGTTCAAGTTGAATGCCTTGGCCAACTGGAATGAGTCAGCCACGGCCAAGTTGGTCACAGCCAAAAGGTAGTTGTTGGCGAGTTTGGCAGCAAGGCCAGACCCGTGCTTGGGGCCACAGGGGAAGATATTCTTGCCCATGAAGTTCAACAATTTGGTCAAACAAGGAGAGATATCTTCGTGAGATTCCCTGGAAAGCATAAAGGATAAAGTACCTTTTCTCGCTCCGGCCACTCCTCCAGATACAGGAGTATCTATGAAATCGAAGTTGGGGATTTCTTTTTTGACGAAATCGTGCACCTTGGTGGAGGTCTGGATATCGATAGTGGATGAATCTAAAAAGACCGTTTTCTTATTGTTGGGCTGCATCTTATAATGGCCAATAAGTTCGGTAACAATACCCTCCACGTGCTTTCCTTCAGGCACCATGGTGATGACGTAATCCAATTGTTTCTGGACATCCGTCACAAAAGCTTCGATGGTGGGTAAAGCCTCCACCGACCCTTTGGCTGTAGGATTGGCAGACTTGGCATCCTGGATGAAGGTTTCCATGTTTTCTGGAACCGTGTCAAACACATATAATTTATCAGAAGACTCCAAGTTGTTGTACACGTGACGAGCCATGTGCTGGCCCATGGCGCCAAGGCCAATGAAGCCGTAATCGGCAAGTGACCGGGACGACAGCGAAAGTGCCCTGGTGAAGCTGCGGCAATTGAGTCTCAACATATGTAATAGTAGTAGTGATGGTGATAAAGACAGGAGTCTAGGTGTCTAGGAGTCTAGGAGTCGAGTCTAGGAGTCTAGGTGATAGCGACTGGATAGTAAGAGTCCGTCAGTCTAGGTAGTAGGTTCAGTATAGGCACTCCGTATGGATCTCGCAGTATATAACTCTGGTCTGGTGCTAGGAGTATGGAATTGCAATGGTACGGAATGTAAGGGTCTGCAATTGTATGGTCCTTTGTATGGTCCTGTACTTGCAAATATTTGGCTGCCGAAAGTTGCCGGGATTTCAAGACCTTATATACTTGTGCCCCACAGTCTAGACCTGCACTGGCTTATCCGCGGAATGCGGTTGCGAATGTGCACACGAGCTGTCAGTGTGGGGTACACCGTAGACCGAAGGGGAGAGGAAGTCTTTGAGCAGAAGTGGGGAAAATGGAGGATTTTTTTTTTTGACTGTATCCGTAAAATGGTCTTGCCGTGGTAAAATTGGCACTCCCTACCATTTTGTTTCATTATGTATTGTATGTTTTGTTGTGTGGTTTATCTGAGTGGCATGTGATAAGGACGGTATACAAGGCAGTTTGGCTGGAATAAGTCCTAGTGTTCGAGGGACTTCCCAAATAGGAAATCTTAAGCTTTTCTATTTTCGCGGCAGAAATAAATGTGTTTCCGAGATTTTTTCCGTTCTTCCAATTTGAGTTACATTTTACATTTGGGGTCTAATGTGACAAAATATGGGGAAATGCCAAACCGCGCTGTATATGCAGGTGATCTCCATACTCATTTACTCCAACCATATTCTGTCATATTCGTCTACTTATTGCTATTAGGCACTGTAGACAGTACTAGACAGTACTAAGCACTCTAGAAAGTACTAGACATTGTAGACACTGTAGACACTCTAGAAAGTACTAGACATTGTAGACACTGTAGACATTGTAGACAGTACTAGACACTGTAGACTGTAGACACCGTAGACACCATTGCTGAACATCACTATAATACATATGAGCGAACGACTAAATCATCTCTTCATCTCTCTATTCTACTGATTTCTCTACTACTGAGTAACTGTCAACAAGTACCTAGCATGTACCACCATATCCGGGCTATCACTACTAGGACATACCAAGACGAATCACGAAACTTGAGTGACGTGATCCAAGGGAGTGTCAACAAGTACCTAGCATGTACCACCATATCCGGGCTATCACTACTAGGACATACCAAGACGAATCACGAAACTTGAGTGACGTGATCCAAGGGAGTGTCAACAAGTACCTAGCATGTACGGAGTCAAGGTACTTCGCTGATATGTTGTATGCAGACCAGTGATAGCAATATGTGCAGGAAACTAGTGGATGAAAACTCTTCACCCACTTCAGCACATATCGCACTTCGGTCTTGTAAGGTACAACTTACATATCCCTGTATATCAATATATACTAAAACATAGGTTGAAAGTAACTCTGCTAAAGTGAAGTTACGTCTAGTTAAGTTTAGTTAAGTTTAGTTAAGTTTGGTTAAGTCTAGTTAAGTCTAGTTAAGTCTAGTTAAGTCCAGTTAAGTCCATTTAAGTCCAGTTAAGTCCATTTAAGTCCAGTTAAGTCTACAAAATCTACGGTCTGACCTGTGAGTCTCAAACTAATTATTATTCGAACTCCAAAAATTAATATAATCCATTATTTTAGTCATTTATATTTTATATGGATCCATAGTTAGATAGACCATAGGTAGGACACTACCCATAGATTAATTTTGAGCATATACAGTCCGATCCTAATAAAGGTCAGGCCATTATCATGTAATAGCATGGTTAGTAGTGTAGTGTAGTATACTGTGGTGCAGTAATTGAACGTTAATATAATAGTATAGTATAATATGCTGTAATAGCATGGTAAGTATAGTGAAGTAGTACTAATTGGAAGAGAGGACGAGATTGATGTGTTGCTAGACCAAATCATTTTTGCACTCTGAAATTAAGCTTTGGCAGGCTCCTGCTTGTGGGTTCTGGAACCCGTAGTAGAGTAATTCTAGTAGTATAGTGTAGTATAGTGTAGTATAGTGTAGTATAG